>JAECUM010057360.1:0-19641 GCA_016617855.1 Megalonaias nervosa
GCATCCAAGGAAGTGCGTACAACAGATCAGTAGGTTGTCAAGCCAAGTATTACAATAGAAAGGTGAAGGAACGACAGTTCGAAGTAGGTGATAAAGCGTTGCTGTTGTTGCCGTTAGCGCACAACAAACTCCATGTTTTTTTTTTGAAGGAAGCCGTTCGTTGTAACGGAGAAGGGTGGACAGAACTACTGTATCCGGACAGGAGAAAAAGAGAAACTGTACCATGTCAACTTACTTAAGCGTTATCGCGAAAGAGAAACAATCACAGTGTTCGAGGTTCTACAGTTGTGATTGATGAACCCGACGACAACGGAGGAGAGGCGGAAATACTTCCTAACTGTCATTTGAGGAAGGAAGAAACATACGTCGACGTTGTCCTTGATGCGATATTAACGTTAGAGCAACATAAATCCGTGGAGTCGATACTCGAAGATTACTCAAGCATTTAGACAGAGCAACCTGGCAAGACGGATTTGGAGGAGTTCAGTTTGAAGCTACTAGACGAAAAGCCCGTGATAACGAAACCGTATCTAATACCAAACGCGAAATTAGAAACTGTCCGAAATGAAATTCATGCTATGATTGACTTGGGAGTCACAGGGCTAGCTGAATCATCGTATAGTTCTCGTGTTGTTTTGGTGCATAAAAAAGGAAGGCACTAACTGATTTTGTGTCCATTGTAGGAAATTAAACAGGATAACAGAATCTCAGTTTGAAATCTTACCGGATGCTGGGTTCATATTTTCCGGTGTGACCAACGCGAAATATTTTTCGAAAATTGATCTGTCAAACGGGTACTGGCAAATTCCAGTCCGATTCGAAGACAGAGCAAGACTTGCCCTTGCAACTCCAGATGGAATGTACCAATGGGTAGTCATGCCATTCGGGGTGCAGAATGTGCCAAGTGTCTTCACTCATATGATGAGAAAGTTATTGGAACGGTTAAGGGGAACGGGAGTTTCGAACTTCATGGACGACTTACTATTAGAGACAGCTACTTGGGACGAGCATATAATTTTGCTGAGAGAGGTTTTAGAACGAATTAGGCGGGACTTAGCGCAAAAACATCTTGGTGCCACGTACGGTTCAGGAAACTAACCTACCTATGTCTCACCCTCAGCGAAGACACATTAACTCCAGATAACTCTAAGGTTTACGAACTTAGAAACGCGGTACTACCGACCACTAAGACCGAAGTTCGATCTTTTTTGGGAATGGCAGGGTATTATCTTCGGTATGTTGCTATCTTCAGTGCTATTGCTATCCCAATGACCGACTTGACTCGAAAAAAGGCTCAGACGAAAATTATTTGGACATATGCTTGTGAGCGTGCATTTCAGTCATTGAAGGGCAGGCTGACGTCAGACGCAGTAGTAAAATTACCAGACGTGACAAAGGAATTTGTCTTACGTAATGACGCTTCTGACAAGAAGTTTAAGGACAGTGCTATTGCAAGATTATGATGGAAAGTTATATCCGGTTGCATATGATTGTAGAAAGTTGTCGACTGCAGAACGCATTTTTTGGAAAAATTCTTGGCAAGTATCTTCGGAATATCTAAATTACAACGCTGCTTCTATGGAGTCGTTTGTTTTGGAAACAGATCACCAACCACTCGCTTATTTAGCCCAATCTAAGTTGACAAATAGACGGTCAATCATATGATCATTATTTCTTCAGTAGTACCAGGTACGGTATATTAAGGGTAGCGAGAATGTAGAGGCGAATTGTTTAAGTAGATACCGGAGTCTGACGTGAAGGGTTCACCTGAGGACGTTTAGGCGGTAACTCAGATTACATCTCCAAAATTTTGAAGAGTGAAAATCCCGTACTTGACTCTTTAAAAGGGGGTCTATATAATGGTGCAAATTTGTTTTGATTTTTTTTTCTGAGTACATTCTGTCGGGGTCAGCGTGGCACATAGCCTTTAAGATTGACGGATGAGCTAGACTCGCAATAAAGTGGCAGCTTGTAATATTTTGCTTCTTTTGTTTGGAGGTATATGTGAATTTAAATTAGAATCCGTTCGATAGCAGTGTGACAGAGATGTTAACGTAAGGTCATGTAGCAGGAAGTAACAAAGCTAAGAAAAACCAGAGCCAAAATTTTGGAAAATCTTTGACCATTTAAAAGAGTTCTCATAAACTGATATTTTTTTCAGATTAGTTATTGATAAAGGCGGTCTAGAGAGGATTATTCTGACTTCGATGGAAGTGTTAAAATTTTGGCGGTTAGAGGAAGTAATCCTGATTGGCTAAGCTAAACGAGAGGGTGTGTTTCCCAGACAAAATTCAAGGTTTAAGTAATCTCCCTTGCAAAATTAGTTTGTCTAATTTCTGAGGGTAGCCAAAATTATAGCTCCTGCAAATAACAAGTATTTCTCGTTAGATTGTGCAAGGGACGTGTATGGGAAAGATAAAGACACGAAGAAAAATAGCTCCATAACCGTACTGCACAGTGGGCCAAGACGGATGATGATCCGAAGAGGCTAGAGGAAGAGAGAAGGAAAACAAATACGGCAACGCCCACCTATCACCAACAGTTATTTAGGAAGGACTGGAAGCAACCAGGTGATGCTGACATCCCGGCAAATGGAGTTCCATTAGTCATTCGATGAACTTTGTTTTATCGGTGTAACAGAACCGCTAATTGAATTTCACATACATTTTGTCACTCTATTTCTAAGAGAAAGTGAATCATTCAAATGTCATATTCAATTTCATCTTGTTTATGTAACTGATTAAATTGTCATATTTTACATACGGCGGCAGGTGTTGTTCTATTCTATACCTCTGCTCAGATTCCTGTTATTCCATCCATTTATTTCATATTTTATGTTATTAATTACTCAGTCCTGGCAATAACACCGTGGTCGATCAAATTCTAGATAACGATAATCAAAACACCATATGGAGTGGGGATCTCACATCAACCCACCGTATTTGTTTTATGGCTGGTTAAAGATACGATTGACATCGAGTCATGAGAATAAATGTTAAAGCGAATCACATTGTGCACAATATATTCCTACATATATTTACATAATTTTGTTATCGAAAACCGAGTATTATAGTTTATGTTAAGAACAGGAGATTAGAGTGACAAAGGCAAATATTGCATCTTATTTGGCAGCATGGACTGTAAAACATAGTCATGACTCAGTACGTGCACTTAACATAGGCTGAGAAATTGTCGTAGCTGTGTACGTGTACTTAACACAGGCTGAGAAATAGTTGTGACTCCGTATGTATACCTGACATAGGCTGAGAAATAAGCGTGATTCCGTACTTTTGCTTAACATAGGCTGAGAAAGAGTCGTGACTCCGTACGTGTACTTAATACAGGCTGGGAAAGAGTCGTGACTCCGTTTGTGTACTTAACAAAGGCTGAGAAAAAGATATGCAGACTGAGTTTCAATACACCCATAAATTTATTTCTTTTTCAAAGGGGTAGGTTGGGGTGGGGTGACTAAAATCTTGACCAGTTCGTGAATGAAACCGATAGATAAATAGTAAAGAAAGAACTGGCGTGGATTGATAAATGGAAGGAGGAACAATCAATCTGTGGGTATGATGGAGAAAAAGATGGATACAAAGGGAGAGAACTCCATCAAGACTCAATCGCTGAGTATGATAAGTAAAAGATGGATGCAGAGGGAGAGAAGAGGACTCCATTAACAATTGTATTCGTTTTAGGGAAATGGGGAAGTACTGGTACATGTAATTGTTTCAATAGGCTTTTTACCAATGTCGTATAAAATGCTGGATATTATTATGCATTATGTTGAACAATCTGATGACAGTTCAAGTATCTGTGATCATTTAAATGGTATAATTTGTAAACATTGCATAATATTTGGATTCTATCTACCTACCTATCTATCTATCTATTTATCTATCTATCTATCTATCTATCTGTTCGTCCGTCCGTCCTTCCGTCCGTCCATCCATCCAACCATCCATCCATGCATATCTCTCTCCATAAATAACTCTCTCTTGCTCTACTAGAATATGTCTATTGCACTATATTTCCACTTGTCTACATATTTGCTTACCTTCTTCTTTCTTTCCTTTCTTTCTTTCTTTGGATTTATTAATTTTCCTTGTGAGCTTCGGCATCAGTTTTTGACCCTAAAGGAAATCTGAAGCTTATCTCGACGAAAAAGTACCGCCTGTCATAAATTAGCATAAAATTATAGTGCGGAGTTAAAAGCCAGAAGGGCTGGAAAGGTATAGTTCCTGAATCGTATGATGAAGCTAGGACGTGTTTCTGTCAAATAGTCAGGTATGGTCTAAATTCTGGTATGGAAATTGATTTGAAAACTTCTGTCTCGTCAGGAAGACAGTTGAATTCATGGGTTAATGTAGAGTTCGTACAGTACTCACACAAAGTAAATATACCATTAAGTATATTTTTTATTCGGTAACTTCTATTCGCTCTATCAAGAACATGGATTTTGAAGCAACAAAAGTCTCAAAATACGATATAAAGCTGAAACCCGGACCATTTCAAAATTAGTATATAATAATTTAGGCAACTAGGTAGAAATTTAATTAATATACAGCAGAGTAGATAAATGTTTATGTTTAAGATAATTTTATTATAAACAGAGTCTTTTTAAAAGAACTGTTCGTTGCTTGTCATTTGAAGTAAACCCCATTCTTTAATTAACTTCTTTAAATGCTTTTGACAATTGCTACAATGAAAGAGAAGTCACAGCGCAAAGAGGGTACTTTTTCAGTTAACCTGACCAAAGAGATATATTTACTTTCAGTATCCTCCAGCCAGTTATAATATAATCGTAATTATGTCACTTTCTTGTGTACTAATTTTAAGAAGGCCCATCGAGATCATACTCCAGGCTTTAAAATTTTAATCCAAGTTTCTCCAGAGGAGGTGGTCTCCACAACGTATGTTTTCACCGGGATATATACATTTTTTTTTTGCGCAGCAGAGACTTTTTCTACCATCTACGTTGCGAAGTATATTTCCATCACAGCAAATTTCTTGTCCTGGATCGTATCCATGGTCACCGTAGAAGATGCTATTTTCACCTCTTGTGCGTTTTGACACTTCGCAGTCACATCAGATTTGCTTTTTTAAGAAATATGTTTTGTTACAGCAGCAGCTGCCGCCCAATAACGTCGACTTCCCAACTCTCTGTCCGTCACAACACAAGTATTTTTCTGGATTATAGCTTTCCTTTCCACATCATCTTGTATCTTTGTCTGCCATAGCTTTCTGTACCTGACCACCACAACATATTTCTTCCCCGGGTATAAAACTTTCCTGACCACAACATCTCGTGATCTCACCTTTTTTCTCTACAGGATAACCATCGCAGCAAATTTGTTTATTGGCATTCATTGGCTTAGATCCGCAACAGCCGTTGTCTTCTTCTTCGGCTTTGTCCACTATATTTCCTTCACAAGAAATATGTCGTGCACTATTGTATCCGAATCCACTGCAACATATTGTGCGTTTGCTTTTGTTTATTACAGTGATTCCATCACAACACCTTTGGTACCTAGGATTGAAGGATGTAGTACCACAACACAGAGTTTAATCTGGATGATTTTGATCCCTTTGCTGGGTGTTGCCTTTACAGCATGTTTCTATGTTATTGTAAATTGTCTTTTTTTCCACAGCAAAAGTCACCTTTCTTGCCATTCTTGACATGTACGTCACCATCACAGAATATTTCTATCCATAAGATGAGTTCCACAGCACATATCTGTCTCATTGTCTCTTCTTTTTCTTGAAATTCCATTACAACATATATCCCTTCTTGGGATAAAAGCTTTCTTGTCCCAACACTTCATATCTTTGGGATGTTCTCTGTCCACAAGCCGGCCACGACATTAGAAATGTGTTTCTGGATTGTCACAACATAAAACGATATATCCAGGTATCCAGCTTGTAGGAGTATTGCCACAACAAATATTTGTTTCTAGGTTTATTGCAGTTTTTCCGAAACACCATGTATTGAAAGAAACATTCTTGATAACAACTCCTTCACAACAGATTTCTGACCTAGGATAATAGCTTTCCTTTCCACAACATCTATGGATAAATCAGTATGAGAGCTGATGAGGCCATTCCAGCGGTTCTATGCTTTTGGATCATAAGGTTTATCACCACAGCAAAGAGAATCGTCTGCCCTCTGCTTGTTCATAACTTTACAGTCAGAACAGCATATGCTTTCTTTATCGTCATAACTAATGTCACCCCAGCAAAGAGTAAAGTTTCCCTTACTAGAGGGTGAAAAAATTCGTTGCAGCATACGCCGTCCTTCGAACTTATAGCTTTATTGTCGCAGCAAATTTCATTGCTACCAAGTGAGGTACATTTGAAAAGTTTTGTTTGTGCAACATATGAAATTTCTGGTGTCATATAATCATCTCAACAACAAGCTGTGAAGTAACCACTATGCCTAGGTCGGACACGTCCATCGCAGCAAATCTCTTAGTTCGAATTGATGCTGGTTGTCTCACAACGGATATCATCGACAGCTTTGGCTCTCCTCACCAATTTTCCATCACAGCAGAAATATTTCATTGGATTGTAGTTTGTATCGTTACAGCACAGACTGGCATGGTCGTCTCCGCTTTTATTGACAGGCCTTCCTTCGCAACACACTTCATACTCAATGTTTTTCAAATGCACCACTTGTATCCAGGATTCGCTTGAGGTGTTTCTTAAATTGATCGAGGCTACAACGAAATGGATCCGACAACGACTCTTCCCATTAGCAGATATGGTTATGAATAGTGCTGATATTCACAAGTTTTCTCATTTCTGGATCTGTGATGATCCTTTTAACACCGATGTTAGAGCTGAAGCTCTAAAGTCCACGATCACTGTCACATTACTGGCACGTACCAAGGAGTCACCCACAGCTCATGCAATCTACAGCTGTGAATGTATCAAAATAAAACATGAATGCCAGTAGTGCTTCATATCCTGCGTGGGTCTGATAGTGACTTAATAATGCAAGCAGTCGCAACGGTATCGAATGCACCAACAAATATCGTTCAAAACACAATGGAAAAATATGACGTTTCGGCTGGGTCAGCTCATGGATTGGCTGCCGTTTCGAAAAATGTAATGAACAGTGGCGTCGATAGGGTTGGTGTCACCCAGTACGGTAACTCATGGTGTCACCCCCATGGACCTCCTTCCTGCAAAAAAATTCAAAAATTTTATAGACTGTCATTTTCGTGTCACACCTTCTGATGGTGTCACCCGGTGCGGTCCGCACCACCCCCCTAGTGACGCCACTGGTAATGAAGCTAATTTGACACCATTTGCGCATTTTATTCAACACTGACATGTGAAAATATCTTTCAGGCGTTTCGTGGTACAGCCATACATAAATACAATCTCGATCCCGTGGATTCCTTTTTGTCACTGGGAATGCTCGAGGTGTACTGCTATAAAAACCAAGTTGGAATTGAACTACGATCGCACTTTGCAAAATGTTGTAATTTTCAAAAAAGTTGTGGAATCATTTAGTGACAATTTTAGCAATCTTAACGATTTAGAGAAAGAGATTATCTCACCATTCCAACCAGAGTTTCGGGGGAAAAGTACCATTCTAGAGAGAACGCAGGAATAGTCAGCTGGTGTGGACTATTTTTGGCTGAAATTATAAACGTATGAGTAGTTCAGAAGCTCTATAAAATTAAATATTTCAGCTCTGGTTCAGAGAAGTCACCCTACTTATAAAATAGTTATAAAACACCCACAAGTACTTTTAATACACAAAATATATATTGAAGGAAGTCTTCTGCTCTTCAGTGGACGGATACTTAGGACAGTAATTCCCCTCACGAAATCCCTGTCCTGTTAAAAGGTTTTACTCCGCAGCAAATAAGATCTATAGGATCGAAGGCAACTGTTCCACGGCAACAAGAAACATTATCACCGCCTACAACCAGTTGAATGACTCCATTACAGCAGTCCTCGTAGGATGCGTCGTACAACAGCGTGATTACAAAAGTCTTTACACCCCTCAAGTCATGGATCAAAACTGAACATACCACAACATGTCAAATTTGGATCACCATAGTTCGGATGTAGTTTTCCATCACAGCACACTTGAAAAAGCGGATTGAAACTTTGAGTTCCACAACAAGATGTATTGGATCCTCCTACAAGGGGCTGTCTGCACAACATCTGTGGTTAAAGTTGAGGTCGATTATTATTTCACCACAACAAAAATGGACGGAAGGATTAAACTTTAATTTCCGAAACATTCAGTCATATTTCCAACTATAAGTGGTTGAGACACAAAGTTTCAACAAGCGTGAGAGCTGGTATCAAAAGTGGACTTTACTTTATCAGAAATACAAGTGTAGCATCGATTGTCATAGAGAATATCGCTACAACACTGCATAGTTGAGTTGATTATATATACGATGGAATTATAACAGCGATCTGTCCTTGGATAATATGATAATTTGTAGCAGCATAATATATCATCACTAGCTATCCTTTCCTGGATTTCATCACTGCAGCATGTATGTGATGAGCTATTGTAAAAATTATTATTGTTAACAACTCACAGCTGAGTTTATAGAGTGTACCATACCGTTGCAGCAGTTGACTATGGTCGGATCCTATGATAATTGGTTACGATACTGTATATCAATACCCTCCGCAAGCGGCTGTACGTTGTTATTTCAACAAATGTCTGATGAAAGATCGAATACGATTCCTTCACAACAACTTTTAGTAGCATTTGGCAGTACATAAACCGTGGCGTGTAACAAATATGTAATCATGTGTTGTAGGATATGTGATCACAACACTGGGGTCCATCTCTATCACAAATAAAAGGTTGTAAAACGTCATTACAACAGACCGCTCCGGTATCCTTGTGGTTAGGGCGTCCACCTCGGATGCAGAAGGTCGCGGGTTCTAACTCCGGCCGAGTCATACCAAAGACTTATAAAATGGTACTAACAGCTGCCTCGCTAGGAGGTCAACATTAAGAGGTTAGTGTTAGGACTGATTGGCCTGGTATCAGGATAATGTGACTGGGTGGGACATGATGTTACATGTCTGCGACATGATGCCCAAGTGCTAGACATCACTACAAACGGCCACACTGTAGACATCGTAGCGATATAACTGAAAAATTGTTGAAGCTAAGTTAAATATCCAAATCACACACACACACACACACACACACACACACACACACACACACACACATTGCAACATATCTGAGTATTGTTGTGATACAGATTTGAACTGCAGCATATCAGGTTTATGTCTAGATCAATATTGCAGAATTGAGACAATGGGTCGAATGAACTTTCAATACAGCAATCGGTAACATTTCCAGCACTTAAAGGCTGTATTACAAAGTTGCAACAAGTGTGTGCGGTAGTATCAAACAAAGGGAGCATTTGATTTAAAACACACATATAACAGCGATTACATCATATGGAAAATCGTTACAACATTGAACAACTGAGTTTATTGAATATAGAGTGTTATTATAGCAGTTATATGCTTTCAGATCATAATAATAGTTTTTGCAATATAGGATATCCTTACCAAAATCTTTTGGTTTAACTTCATTTTGGCAGCAAATATGTAAAGATACTTCATAGAATTTCCCGACGCAGCATTCTAGAGATGAATTGTTAAGGTACAGAATATCAACAAAACAGAAATGTGTGTTTGGATCGAAGGCTGATTGGTCACAGCAATACCTATCATTACCAAGTCCCTTTAAAGCAGCCTCGTCGTTACAGCAAATGTGCGAGTTGTTTTAAAATTCGTCACAACAACAGACATGTGTAGCTGGATCAAAGGTTGAATGATCACAACATTGTGTATCATCATCAGCTACCTTTCTTTGGACTTGATTGTTGTAGCAGATATATGTAGATGTGTTATAAGGGTCGTCACTGCAGCAATCTAGAGTTGAATTTTCTCAGGAATGTTGTGCCACTGCAACAGAAATGTGTAGCTGGGTCATAAGCTGATTCATCACAACATTGTCTATCGTCAGCAGCTATCTTTGGTCGTACTTGATCCTGGCAACAAATTCGTGTAGAGACGTTGTAAGGTTCCTTGCTACAGCAATCTAGAGTTGAATATATTCAGGAGTGTTGTGCCATTGCAACAATAATATGTAGTCGGGTCATATGCCCAATCGTCACAGGTTTGTGTATCACCATCAGCTACCTTTGGCTGGACTTGATTGTTGCATCATGTGTGCGTATATGTTATAAGGTTCGTCACTGCTGCAGTCTAGAGTTGAATGTTTCTGGAATGTTGTGCCATTGCAGCAGAAATGTGTATCTGGGTTATAAGCTGATTCGTCACATCATTGTTTATCATCACAGTTATCTTTGGCTGGATTTGAGTTTTGCAGCACATGTATGTAGAGGTGTTTGAAGGTTCCTCTCTATAGCAATCTAGATTCGAATTTCCCATGATTGTTGTGCGATTGCAACAGAAATGTATAGTTAGGTTATAGGAAATTTTGCTACAGCATGGTGTGTCATCATCAGCTATCATTGGCTGCACTTCATTTTAAGTCTTATTATTAACATATTATTAATAATTGTCAACATATACGTAAACATCTATTTATAGATTCTATGCATTTTGTATTCTTAACAGAACCAGGTCACGTACACAGTTTGTAACAAAAGATATTCTATACAGATTACAATCATGAATAAAATAATTACGGCAATTAAATAAAATCATGTACCAGGTGTTAAGAGCTAGGTCACGTACACAATTTGTAACAAAAGATATTCTATACAGTTTGCAATCATGAATAAAAAGATTACGGCAATTAAATAAAATCATGTACCAGGTGTTACAAAATAATAGATATACATAACACCTCCCATGATAAGGAATAGAAAGATTTATGCAATAAACGTTTCTTTTTCCATATTAATCAAATACATACATGATGAAATCACACAGGAATAGGTATAATGAATGTACAAATGTATGCAAAATAAAGCAATATAAAACTCTTATACACGTGACAGTGCATCTGTAATTAAATTTTCTTTTCCCTTGATGTGCCGAACGTCAAACTCGATCTCAACAACCTGTTTTTTATTTTTCATTTTGTTGCTGAAAGAAAGGGGGTTGTGATAACTGAATGCAATAATCGGAGAAGGAGCAGAATTAATATACACTTCGAAGTGTTGTAAAGCCAAACATAGAGCCAAACACTCATTCTCGACAGTGGAATAATTTCTCTGGAATTTATTTTACTATTTTGAGAAATAGCACACTGGATGATCCACGCTAACTTTATCTTCCTGAATTAATAAACCACCAATCCCTATATCACTTGCATCAACAGTCACTTTGAATGGTTGATTGAAATCTGGAGCCGAAAGAACTGGTGCACTCAAGTGTGGCCTTAAATTTATCGAACGCATCCCGACATTTGTCAGACCAATAAAACTTGGTCTTTTTATTCAATAAATTGGACATGGGCTCCGCAATTATGGAAATATTTGAGTACAATTTCCGATAATATACAGCCATACCCCAAAATTGCATCAGTTGCCTCTAAATGATAGGCACAGAGAATTCAGAGACAGCCTTGACCTTAGCTTATACAGGCTTAACATGGCCAAGTCATACAATATGTCTCGAAAATTTGACACAACTCGGGAAAAAAATCACTTTTACTTAGATTAACTGTTAATTTTGCCTCGCTCAAGCGAACGAAGACTTTCCGGATAGTTTCTAGGTGATCCTTCCAGGAATCGCTGTAAATAATGTCGTCGCCATTGTATGCATGTCAGCCAGTTAGATCAGAAGTTACCATGTTCATTAAATGCTGGCATGTAGAGGGAGGAATTTTTATACCAAATGGCATCACTTTGTATTGATAGAGTCCATCTGGAGTTGCAAACGCCAAAATTTCTTTTGCTGTATCCGTAAATGGAATCTGCCAGAATCCTTTTAACACGTCAAACTTGGTGACATATTTTGCATTTCCAATCCTATCAATACAGTCATCAATTCTCGGTATTGGAAATGAGTCTGTTTTGGTGACACTGTTCACTTTTCTGTAGTCACTTCACATTCGGAAAGAATTATTGGGCTATTATTTGGCACAAGAATGCACGGCGATCTCCAGTTACTTTTGCTTGGTTCTATAAGGTCATTCTCCAACAAATATGCAGCATCCATCTTCAAACGTTCATGCTTGAGAGGATTCATCCTGTAGGGGTACTGTTTTACATGTTTTAATCTATAATTTCAACATCATGGTATATTTTTTTTGTTCGAGATGGAACATCTGGGAACAAGTGCTCATATTCACATATTAGCTGTTTTAACTAGTTCTTCTCCCGTGACTGTAGATGTGAAAGTTTATTGTCCAGGTTTTTCAATATTTCAGAATTCTGAAGACTGGTTAATCCAAAGTCATTACATTCCTGTTGTACGTCATCATTTAAATCGTCGTTGTTTTGGAACAGGAATAACTAAATTTACTGAATGGTTTACAGAGATATCTCGATCAACATACTCCTTTAACATATTGATACAGCAGAGTTGTTTCCCTTTCCAACTCCCAGGAGAATCGATGATATAATATAAATCACATACTTTCTTTTTAACTATATAGCGACCGTGATACCTAGCTTAAAGAGGACTTTAAGAAAGCCAGAACTTTATTACCAGGCTGATAAGTTCTTTTCTTTGTAGTTTTGTCATACCTCAATTTCATTTATGATTGGGTAGAATGAAAATTATTTCTTGACATTTCACAAGCTTTTGATTGTTTGTATTTAAAATCAGAGACATAATGAAGTAAATTGATCACTGATTCTTCTTTTAAAAGAATTTTTCTTTCAACAATTTCAATGGTCCACGAACACTGTGTCCGAAAACAAGTTCAAAAGGACTAAATCCAAGGAACTTTTGAAACGACTCATTAGCAGCAAACAACAATAAGTAAACACCTTCGTCCCAGTCTTTTCTGGTATCAAAAATATATAACCTTATCATATTCTTTAAAGTCTGATGAATTCTTTCAAACGCCCCGATGGCTTTCAGGGTGATACGCAGAGGACTTGAACTGTTGAATACCTAATTCATAAAAATTTGTTGGAAGATCCCTGACATAAAATTAGAACCTTGATCAGATTGGGTACACTCAGGAAGGCCAAAAAGTGTACAGAACTTTATTAAGGTTTTGACTATAGTTTTAGTCTTAATATTCCCTATTGTCTCTGGAAACCTTGTTGACGCACATATAATAGTCAACAAGTATTGATATGGGTTGCTGACTATTTATATTACGGACCATTTATATTGCTAGCCACCTTTGGATCAATATTAACTATGTACCGCTGGAATGGCTTAGCCTCAATGACAGGATTTGGACACCTGGGTAGATTTTATCATGTAACATCCATGAGTTCATATTGTTATTCCTCAGATATTTTTCCCACCTTGTTAGGCGAAATTTTCAGCAGATCGACGTTGCTGTTAAAATATGTATGTCATTAATTTTGTACGAGATATCTTTGGTGTCATCGTGACTGAACTATAAATGAGTAGAAGGATAGTGGATGAGTCAACTGTCAGTATCAATTTTACAGAAAAGAAAAAACAAAAAGCACCTTTATTTAATTCTACACGAAATATTTTTTTGAAACTCGTTATAAGTAAGCTGGCGTACAATAACAATCCGAGGGTATGGTGCTATTTGTATTTACGTCTCAGTATTTAGCTTTGTTAAATTTTAAAAATTATTTTTTCGATCTTAGGCAGTCGGTGTTGGGAATATATTTTTCAAACCGAGCAATTTGCGAATGAGCAGACGTCATAATATTGAGTATCTGCGATTCATATTTTTTACTGTTGTCTGGCCTAAATTGGCAAGTCAGTATCATAGGTCGGTAACTAATAAAATCTGTGTATCTCCGATTATTCAGTCGTGTAGCGTGTTTAATACAATTCTTGTTATGATCAGCTGTATCTGAAAAACACGATTATTCAGGAGATCCTGATCCCTCATAAATTAATGGCATATTGAGTAAAACTCGCGTACTGTACAATTATATTAAGATCAATCAAGGAACCAGACAAATGGGCGTGGTGCATAATGGGGAAACGTACAAGATTCAGTACTTTCACTAAAGATAAGGATGCAAGCTATCTGCGGTCTCACTAGGATCGAAATGTAACGCGATTATCAGTGAACAAAACTTTGTGCTATCATAGATTAATTTCGTACCATGGCCCTCCATAATTTCTTAAGAAATTCTCGGGATATTCTCACGTATATGTATTTGATCATTTCAGGTACGAATAATTCTTTTGACATTTGGGTCATGGTTCGTTATACGTTGTATGAAAACCGACGTACGGCTAAGAAAACTGTACCGATAAGTTTTACGAATGTAAAACAAGAAAAGCCGTGCAAGTGTGAAATTAGATTCGCGTGAATGTGTGGTCGTTAGGCTTTTTGAAATGGGGAAAACATCGACCTCAGTCAAGCCTCATGCAAGAGTACGAAATCGCTTGTTTCGTTTGGTAGTGAGATGCAGCTGGACACGATGCGTCAATTTTCAGTTCGTGCGTAGTGTGACAAGTAGTCCGGTTTTATACCGTACAGTCCAGCTTTCATCCGGTATGTCCCATTCTTAACATCATTATTTTCGCGTGTTTGCAAAGAAGTGTCTGGTATTCTTGAGTTCCGTCGATGGCCGCCTCATTCGTGCAATACATTTCGTATGAAACGAATACTCGTGTAAAATCAATAGGTTGCTCTAAAGAATAAACATTTCTTCCCTTTCTAATGTTGGGTCATCTCGCGGGGACAAAACGTATGAAGAATATGTGTTTTGTTGGGTTTTCTTTTTTGAGGGGAAGGGTGTTGGCATGTGAACTGGTAGGGGTATTCCAAATTACCTGAATATAAATCAAGATTTTAGAACAAAAGGAACATAAGTAAATAGCATAAAATACGAGGAAACAGTTAAATAAAACTTTATATAACCCTGATGAGAGCGAAACACGGGAGATGAACGGCAACATACTGCACTCTTACGATGTTGATTATCTGAGAGAGTGACGGATGCGAGTGTGAGAAGCATCAGGTCCCAAAATGTCCACTTTATCGTGTAACTCGGCATTTTCGTAAAATCACTCTACTTTGCTCTAAAGCTGGTTTTCACCAAGTTTATAAAACGCGCCTTGCTAATCAACCCACCAATCAGATTTTTTTTTTCTGTGAGAAAAAACGTTCAACAATCTATTCCATTAATCCCTATAATGTACAAATTTTATGAGACAAAATATGTAACACAGTCAATAAAATCCGATGTTCAACCACTTATTATCATAAATATGCAATTACACTCTAAAAACGTACTCTGGAATATGGATGACGAAAGAGATCAAATGCATTGCATATGTAGATCTCCTTTATGGGTACTAACTTTCTTTTTATCATTGCATATTTTCTTTTGTGTAATTCCCTCACAAGCGCAAACAACTGTTGCAGATAATGATATAAGGCGTTTCGCTAGATTTTAATTATCTTAGTCCAAAGCTGTTTCTCATCTAGAATTATGTTACAATGGCCTTAAATGTACATTCAACATTCGTAGTACTAAATGGGAGACGCACATACGCACGCACGTACGCACACACACCATAGCAAAATCCAAGTTAATCGGCTCAAATAGCTCAGATGCTAGATCACCAGTGCAGAATTCATGCATTATATATATATATATATATATATATATATATATATATATATATATATATATATATACTAATAGCCAACTAGCCCATAACATATGCTACTTCTCTTTACATATATATATATACATATATATATAATGTATGTATAGAACATATGTATAGTATGTACGCTGTATCAGTGATATACCACGAGATGTATAAATGTTTCATTAAAAGGAAACGAGGTTTGCCGAGTTTCCTTATAATGAAAAATTTATACGAGTGGTATATCATTGATACAGCTTACATACTATACATATATTTCATTTATATCACATACAAATACACATATTTGCCCTTTGAACGGAGTGTGTATTGACCGAGTGAATGAACTCCTCACATCCCTGCGAGTGTGTCCGCTACAAAATGTAGTTCTACGCCTTGTCTTGTTGTTCACAATCACATATGCAAATTGATAAGTTGTTTGTTTTCCTTTTGAGTTTCTATTTTTATTCACATTGATTAAATCAATATATGACAAACTTATGATTTAAACATGAAAGATAGTTTTTATGAAGAAAGTAGTGCACTACAAACACGGTTAGCATCTTGTACACTGAACCTGAACGCTCAGTCATTCACGTACTGGCGTATGGAAATTACCATGGAATAGAAACTAAGTGAAATGACGAACCAACAAGAGGTAATTAAGATATTTTAATAAATTTACAGTTGATCTAAGTCATTATTCTGCTTTAATTAACATTTTTAAAGACTATAAAATTCTCTCTCTCTCTCTCTCTCTCTCTCTCTCTCTCTCTCTCTCTCTCTCTCTCCCTTTGGACGGTTTGACTTAACTTTACCATCATTTATAGGTCCAGATATCGTCGTATGACACAAGCGAAAATCTGCAACGCTCGTATTTTCATGGATTTTAGCCCATATCTTGTTACGATAGTCCAGAGAGAGAGGGGGGGGGGACCGTTTGGACATTTTCATATTTAATAATTAATACTCGATTTTTAGAACATTATAATAGGTTTAAGAAACAAAGACAACAGCGCAATAAATATGTTACAGTATGTGTACCTCGTAACCAACAAATTTAACATAGTGTCGACTGGCTACTGCAACAATGTATTTATTGGTATTATGAACACTGTATATAGATCCCAAGGAAAGTGCAAACATAATGTTATGACGAACCATATTATTGTAGGTTACTTGGTACAAGTTCAGTTTTAATGCTTTCATCCAGCGCAATTTGTTTTTCTCTCTCACTCCAGATTTTTGCTTATTTTGTCCCTTACTCACAAGAGGGGAGAGGGGAACGGAAAAAGAAAGGATTTCGATGAAAGTGTGTACCATTTTAATTTCATTTAGAAAACGGGAACTATTAATACTTTTTATCAATATTTTCATATGTCATTTATGATTAATGAGTGGAAATTCATCATTGATCTATAGGCCTGCAGTTGAAATAATGTTTATGTATTCGTATTATTGCGCCATGGGCGGATCACAATTTGATATACCAGTAGTATTGGTATATCGATTTGCTTGATACCAACACTTTAAAAGTCATGTTATTTGTAATGTATGTGGTATAATATATATATATATATATATATATATATATACTCTCCTCCCTCTATATATATATATATACCAACCAATACATATATATATATATATATATATATATATAACATATATACTCCCATATATATATATATATCCACTGTTTACACCTGACGTCACAAAACGTGTGCACTTCCATATCCGCCATATTGATTCCCTAGCCATCCAAACTGATACCTAACTAAATTGTTCTTCCCGCATAATTATGAAGTCATGTATCATTTTGTGCGTAACGATAACTTAATACACCACATTCTGTTGTGTAGGTCAATCGTACTAGACCGAATTCGTGACTTCGCCCCTTTTTTCTTCAATTAAACAATGACATTTCAACCGTCTTTGTTATTCTTTTTATAAACAAATAAATCCATCAATGAACAGACGCATAAACAAATGGATACACAAACAAGTGCAACATGTAACGATTTTCTATTTTCATGGGCTAAAATCAATCATTAGCTTATCGTTCAAGTTAAAAAGTCAATCGTTAATATATAATTTCATATTTCTATAAGTATTTCAAGAATACTCGGTTTTGACATTCGACTCAAGTCATGTTCCGTAAGGCACATACTTCATTTTGATACACTAAAGTTGAAACATCTTTAAATAGTTCTCGCTTTCATTCAATACCATCCTCCGTCCATGATCTCCGCCGCAGATACAATATTTGACTACTATAATTGATTTGTCAGCTGTCTTTGGCACAAGCACTTGCTTTCGTGGAAAGTATTTGTACATAAACGTTTTGGCATAACGCACATGCTTTTAAGTTTTAATTCCGTAACTGATAAGATCGTTGTCCGAAAATATTCGTTCAAGATGACACTCTTGGGGACATGATACAAGATAATTTAAAAAACCCCAAAGAAACCACAATATTGTCCGTCAGTAATAACTGCATTTCTGTTTGGTAGTAATATGCGTGATCACGCTTGAACTTCAATATTCCGTCTGTCGATATAAGCCAGGGAACGTCCAGCTTTATTTTGTCTTTCGTGCTATAGGGGCTTCAAATTTCAAATATAATCTATGTATCATTTATATGAAGTAAAAGTCCTTATTGAGGATTAAGTCAGATTTTAATCTTGAATATGCGTGATGACTGATGCTGACAAAGGTTTCTTAGGGACTCAAATGGCGGCGCAAGGTGCGCGCGCGTTGCATTGTGGGTTTTTGAGTACACAATCGTGACGTCTGTGAAAACAACATATATATATATATATATATATATATATATATATATATATATATATATATATACTTATATATATATATATATATATATATATATATATAGAGAGAGAGAGAGAGAGAGAGAGAGAGAGAGAGAGAGTTAGGAATCGATGGTCAATGGTCTCAAACTAAGTAACAAAAACAAAAAGAGCCAGAGAGGGAGACAGAGACAGAGACAGAGAGTTAAAAACCTATGCTCAACGGTCTTAAACTAAGTAACAAAAACAAGAGCCCAAACCAATAACTTATGTAAAATTCACAGAAAGATTCTTTCCATAGAATACAAAAAGAAAATTTAAAAATAAATGTATTGTATTGTATATGAAGTTGCAAAGAGTTCTTAAAGTTGTGTCACAAGTCCAAAATTTTAGAGAATTCCAATGGTGTGCCGATTGAATTCCAATCTTGAATGTTCTGATGTATCAATAGCCTGGAATAGTGTTGATGTGCTAACAGACTTGATGTATTACAACGATATGATCCAAAATGTCTTTAAATCAATTCCCAATAATCCTAAAATATTGATTTAATCCGAAAGTATGAATGAGCTCTTTGTAATTCCAGTGAATAAGTTAAATAAATAAATTGTCTCTAATTAAAACTGAACAGAGAAAAGATTGATTCCACTTGAGATGATAAGACAGGAATAAATAATTCAGATGTAAATAATCTTGATATAAAAACCTAATACATAATAAGAGGACCAAGATGAGGAGGAGAGTCAACAGTTCATTTATGGTACATTCTAAGTTGTCAGGAAGATCAAGTCTTTTACTTAACTTTTAATAAGGAACATGACATATATCAGGTGGACCAGGAATTCGCGAGAGGAAAACCAATGTCCGAGACCCAGATCCAAGAAAACGTGTTTACCCTCAAGTAAGAATTATCTTAAAATATGATCTTCAATCATAAACAAAAATTAGCTTTGTAATATGTTGTTTACCAAAAGACATTAGTCAAGTTGACCTAAAGTTCTACCCTAAATTATGAATTATGGGCTAAGGTTAATCACGCAAAACAAAACTAAATATACAATATGTATATATATATATA
>JAECUM010057361.1:0-13592 GCA_016617855.1 Megalonaias nervosa
ATATATATTCGACAGTTGGACAAAAACAGTCATTTCTTTCTAAAACAATTGTAAACATTTTAAAGCAATGAAAAACAAGATTCTTCATAACAAATGTGCGAAAAACTAGTAACATGCCACGAATCTGTCCTTCTGCTTCTTAAATCGTTTTTATTTATTTGTCTGGTATTAAACAGTGCCCAAGCCGGTTTGAATATTAGTTGGGATGTTTATGACTCGCAGTGGTTCTGCATGAATAGTTTTAAAAGAGTAATATAAAATTTGTAAAGGTCAAAATACTAGCAGTTAAAAACAATTAAACATCTGGAAACTTTCTAATGTTTTATAGTAGTTATTTTAAGCTATTACATGACATAAAAGTGTTGGCTTAGATCAAGTAATAATTCGCGTCATTGATTCACATACCTGCGACATAAAAAAAAAATATTCCTTGGTTCTTCGCATACACAGAAGGGAGTGTCACTTAAACTTTCTTTGTAGAGTGCTGCCGTAGTGGGCTGCAATTACAAAAAGTACATGAGTCATTCCTTCTGCATTTAATCCAGTTGAGTATAGAGGCTTTATTACATGTTTAGCTTTGTCTCAAGAACAGTCTACAATATCATTAATTTTCATTAACTTGGAAAATGTCTCAAGAACAGTCTACAATATCATTAATTTTCATTGACTTGGAAAATGTCTCAAGAACAGTCTACAATATCATTAATTTTCATTAACTGGGAAAATGTCTCAAGAACAGTCTACAATATCATTAATTTTCATTAACTGGGAAAATGTCTCAAGAACAGTCTACAATATCATTAATTTTCATTAACTGGGAAAATGTCTCAAGAACAGTCTACAATATCATAAATTTTCATTAACTGGGAAAATGTCTCAAGAACAGTCTACAATATCATAAATTTTCATTAACTGAGAAAATGTCTCAAGAACAGTCTACAATATCATAAATTTTCATTAACTGAGAAAATGTCTCAAGAACAGTCTACAATATCATTAATTTTCATTAACTGGGAAAATGTCTCAAGAACAGTCTACAATATCATTAATTTTCATTAACTGGGAAAATGTCTCAAGAACAGTCTACAATATCATTAATTTTCATTAACTGGGAAAATGTCTCAAGAACAGTCTACAATATCATTAATTTTCATTAACTGGGAAAATGTCTCAAGAACAGTCTACAATATCATTAATTTTCATTAACTGGGAAAATGTCTCAAGAACAGTCTACAATATCATTAATTTTCATTAACTGGGAAAATGTCTCAAGAACAGTCTACAATATCATTAATTTTCATTAACTGGGAAAATGTCTCAAGAACAGTCTACAATATCATTAATTTTCATTAACTGGGAAAATGTCTCAAGAACAGTCTACAATATCATTAATTTTCATTAACTTTGAAAATGTCTCAAGAGCAGTCTACAATATCATTAATTTTCATTAACTGGGAAAATGTCTCAAGAACAGTCTACAATATCATTAATTTTCATTAACTGGGAAAATGTATCGTCTGCATATTTAAATTTTTCTTAAAGTCATGATTTATGTTTTATATCAGATATTCTTGACGAGTGAATGCAGCAGAGATTGCTCCAGCCTCATTATGAAATCCAAACTGATAAGGATGTGTAAAATTTATTTTGTCTAAATATCGTTATGCATATTGAATTTGCTCCATGTAATTTTGACCCTTATCCGGGACCTCTTTTTATGTCTTAATTTAAAATATAAATCTTGTTTATTTGAAACTTTTAAACTTTGTCATTCGTACTTTAAGATCTCGGCAGAATCAATTGTATTATGTTGTGTCCAGTAATTCATTTGGGCTGGAATTTATTTCTTCAGATTATTTAATTCAAGTGAGTCTTCTCTGGAAATACAAAGTGTTCTTAAAAAATAACATTCTTTGAAATATAGACTTTAATTTATAGTCAATTTTCAAATAAGGAATTATTTTTCAATCATATCATTGTCAAAAGACTGTTGGCACATCAACACCTTCAGTGTTGGACTTAATTTGGATTTCCACAAAAGTTTATTCACAACTTAAATAATTAGGACTTGTATCTGTAATTCTAGGATTATTTTGGATTTAATTCTCAATACTGTATGTTCCTTTTTTAACATTTTCACTTTGTATTGTAGGGAAATAAAATATTTGTTGAATTTTACAAAAGCTTGTTGCTTCTCACTCTTTTCTATTATTTATTTTAAGACCACAGAGTCGGAATAAAACACTTTAATTCTGTCATCAATATTTTTAAAACAATTTTCACAGATGCCACTGGTAAAATTCAAATAGCTCTTTGGGATGTTCGTGTGTGTGTGTGTATATATATATATATGTGTGTGTGTGTGCGTGTGCGTGTTTGTTTGTTGGGGGGGGGGGTAGCAGCCAGCTCGATCAATATAAATACAGCTATCTGTTTCCTAGAAATTCCAGTTTACCATAAAGCTTGCAGGTTTAGTTTAATCATCACGAATTTAAGATATGCATGATACAGATTTTTGTATACACTGACCAGCTTCAGTTTAAGTTAGATGTGCAGTAAAATCTCTTCTGTATCCGACTAACCTTTAATTTCACCTCTGTCATAAAGATTTCAACTTTTTCCATTCTTTTAATATCTTATGATACGTCAGTTGCATGGTAGACACACGGGCAAGACGTAGGTTTAGAGGGTGAAGATGGTAGACGTCATTGACAAATCCTCCACTGTCAAAACTCAAATGAGCAAGAAAAATATTCAGTGTTACGTCAGGCACTTTTTAACAGTCTTTTGGTACAAACAGATATATTTCTTTATATTAATAAATCTATTTATGGAGAGAAAAAAGACAAATACATTATTGTTTACATAAAAGTACATAGGGAATCCTATGTAAACAAAACGCCACCTATGGAAGGAAATGTAAATCACCGTTGTTTTTCTGAGTATCAGTATACTATTGTAATGGTTTAGGGAAAATAATAATTTTGTGTCTTGAAGTTTTAGATCCTACGATTACGTAGTCTACATTTATTAAGAACATCTAATGGTATAAAGAGAAATTTATTCATACAAATTCGAGATCGCTATCTTTTCTGTGTTATTTAACTATTTACTGCCCATTTGCAAGACAACTGAAGTTAGATATATTGACAACCTAGACGGTGGTCTAAGAACTGAAGGACTGTAGGTGGATTAAAAATATAAGGAAAGTGGACTGCGCGAAGAGTCTAGTTCGCGAAAATTGATATGAAATATCCAAATTCCAGATAGTAGGTAATGCATGAGAATTCATACGACCTCTGGACCTCTACCTATTTAAAATCATTTCTTCGCTCAAGGAATTTACTTTGATTTACTCCATCATTAATAGAATAGAAGGGATTGAGTTCGTTCGATCACACGCTTGACAAATTCGGTTTTGCCTGAACCACCAGGAACAAGAAATTAAAATGTTAAAGTAATGGTGAAGATACAGGACCGCCAAGCATTGACGATCTGATCTTTCGTCAAGGACTTTGAGAACGGAGGGACGAAGCCATAACTGTCAACTTGTGTTTAGAATTCTGACATTTCATAAATAACAGAAGACATTGAATAAATTATATGCATTTTTTTTTTTTTTTTTATAGTTTAACTGCAGCAAAATATAGTTCACATTTTAAAAGCACAAAGGTCATATCTTTTATTACCAGTCACATAGGTTGCCTAAGAAGAATTCTCCAGATCCGCAGGCCAGTTACCATCAGCAACGCCAACCTGTGGCAGAGAACCTCTCAGCTTCCGGTAGAGGACGAGATCATGAAGAGAAGGCGGGTTTGGATAGGACACACCCTACGTAAGCTGCCAAACAACATTACCAGACAGGCATTGAGGTGGAACCCTCAAGGCAAGCAGAGAAGGGGTCAACCAAGAAAAACCTTGAGGCGGACATCACTAAGCTGGGTCACACCTGAGTCAGCTCGAGGGGATGGCACAGGACAGAAGTCTCTGGCTATCTTTTGTGGGCGGCCTATACCCCGGCAGGATTGACGGGCAAAACAACAACAACATAGGTTGTCTTTAGCATAGTCAGCAATCTCATGGGTCCAATCGTCGAATCCAAGACTTTTCCAGTGACACACATCTTTCCAGTCCTAAAACTGGTGGTGTAGTCAACTTGCTATACACACTTCTATATAGGTATGAGGAGTAGATAAAATAAGATGAATGTCTTCTTTACACGGAGATACAAAACTCGTATTCATTACAGATCGCAACATATTCAACACAATAAGTTGTAAGGCAAAAATAAAGTTGAGGTGCTCATGTCCTTGCATGTACTGTTTATAAATATGCAGCAAAGAATCTCCTAGAAAAGGAAATACTTAATAACTGTTTCGATCTGTATGTAAAAATGCTTATCACTCACTAGCAAGGGAGGAGTGCTTACACAAACTATGCCAACAAACATACTCATATACTATAATACAAGAACGGTAAGGGGTGTTAGTTTTTTGTGGAAAACATGTATACACAAACATAAAACATATAGATTGGCAAAGAATAAATAGCATATCTGTTTCTGGGAGAGCTGAGTGGTCCTGAAAACGGCAGTTGGGTTTTGAAAAAAGTTATGGGCTTGACACTATCAACTGCAACTGTCATATACCTTTACCAAGACCAAGTTCTACCCTTGTTGTGGTAGTAGCAGTGTTAGTGACTTCCGTGGCTGCTGACATATGTGTAGTATTGAGCTTAAATGTGGGTCTCTTTCTCTTAGGTTTCTCAAAACAGAAGTTGCATACATTTTTTTCAAGTGTTTAAAATCTGTCAGAATGTCTTGCAAGACACTAACAGTTTTATTTTCACTCTCTTTCCTCTTTTCGTCGTTAAAAGTTTTCCTCTTCTCCTCTTCATTATTTCTCTTTATCTCTTCTTGTTGTAGAACAAATGTATGTTCTTTTTGGCGTAGCAAAAGTCTCAAACATTTCCTTCTGTTTGCTTTGGAAATCATTAAACGCTTGTAATGAAGGAGAAGGAGGTGAAGAGGCTACTATCAGCAAACATTGTTGCCAAGAAGAAAAGGAATCGCACAAAGCCAAGTTGAAGTCATCCACATCTGGAAGAATGCTCGCTACAAAAGCTTTAGTAATGCTATCACTCTGAGCATAAGAAGTATTCACAACTGGGGCACTCCAACAAAAAGTCTTCATTCCAGCCATAGTTTATGCGAACTCTACAGCAAGGATACATCGTAGAAATTCCCTGTGGTTCTTCTATACTCCTAACCAAGGAATACGCGCCGTCTTGGAAATGAAAAGTAACCGCAAAAAAGTACAAAATTTATTTCATGACGGAGCGCAATTCATGGCGGGGTTATGGATGAAATTGGAAATCGTTTTATAATTTTACGGCAGGTATTTAGTAGCTAGGAGTATGGATAAACTTGGATTTGGGACGCAGAATATTATAGCCCCAGCCTTTCAAACAAAATGTACATTTCAGAAAAGAAAGAAACCCAACAAAGTTCGTGTTTTGTTTTGAAATCAGATTTAAGACTACCAGTACAGCGACAAACAAGAGAACTTTCTTAAAATATACATTGGTTATGCCATGAACGAAAATTAAACATGTATACTCTTTATGTATTTACGTTTAAGTGATCGTGGTTTATTAAAAAACGTTGATTTTGAAGAAAGAACAAAAAACAGTATTGCCTAGTTTTTTTGGGGGGGGGGGTTGGCATATCTCTCTCTCTCAAAACACCGCGTCTTATTAGAGTACCGTCCCCTTCGTTCGTCATCCTTTGCTGAAGTCAATATGTCTAAGTGAATAATATTTCCTACACTGTAATCGTAAAAAGCCACTTCATAAACGTTATTTTGCCACACTCCAGTCCTGAATCTAGAACAAATTTCATTATTACTCATTATGAATGATTTCATTTGCTATCAAACATTTTACCTCCTTAGCTTCGAAATGGTGGCATTGCTATTGACACAGCTAGAAAATTAGATGCATTATCGTACGATTTGGGTGAATGAAAAACGTAAAAAGAACAAAAGAAAAAGAACAAAACAAAACAAACATAAAAAACAGAACAAACCCCACACCACCACCGATGAGTAATTTTTGATGTGATTTCACAGCCTTCCTTTGGTCAGTCCAACATATTACAATTATGTCGGGTATATTAGAAGCTTCCGTCAAAAGACATTCTCGTGAATTGACAGTTTATAAGAGCCCCATTCACAATCCACCATCGGAACTTCGCAAGCGCATTTACCACTACATTCTACAGATTCAAGTGATACAGATAGAATTATTTACTCTGTGGCATAATTACGAAAGAAAAATGGACTTCGCTGGGATGAATGACAATATGATTTATTTTTTAAAAAAATTCATTTAAATTGAAGTGTACCAAGAAACATGAGTGTTTTGGATTGTTATTTAGGCATTGTTAAGAAATTACAACACACACGCAACCCCCATGTCTCAAAATGCTCTACTCCAGACTTGAGTTCCGTTCCCTTCTCCCGTCTCTCTTTGCTTTCATTAGCGTAATACTGAATTCGTTACTTTGTTTGCACCTGAAATGCAATCTAGGAAATCTTTAGCTTGATTAAAAAATTCGTTACTTTGTATGCACTGGAAATGCGGCTGAAAAAAACAATAACGTCAGCCTGTAAGATGCGTGTTCTTGTTGTGCCTTGTCATAACTCAAGTGCCACTCACATTTCCGCCAAAACAGAACCAACGTGTTACAGACTCCGGTTAGATTGACAGCGTAAGCTTTTTTGTAAGCTAACTCTATATCAGTAATTTGTGTGTGAATTCCTTCAATACGTACATCTTCCTTACACCTCAGACTGTCTTTCCCATGTTCAGAAATCATGATGAAATAGAAAGTGGTTTTGTGAGAACGTACTATTTGCTTGTTATGGTTTGCTGAGTAAGATCCTTTATAACGCTGGATATTCAATAAACTGGGTACTTAATAATAGATAACTGGGTGCTTGACAGCAGATAACTGGGTTTTTTCTCTCTGTTTCACACACACACACACACACACACACACACACACACGAAAACACACGCACAGGTCAACACATTTTCCTCTGCTGGTTTTCAACAACAGTAAACCAAAATTAACTTTAGCACTTAAGATTTTGCTAAAACATTTGGTCTCTAGATTATAAAATTAAACTTCCAACTGTCACAAGTATACTGAGCCTGGGGCTAAAACAAAGTCAGTTTGTGTATTTAGTAATTCATCATAGAGTGTGAAGATGCCGAATTGTAGCTTTTTATCAAAGATGATGAACGAAACTTTGGCCTCACATTACGCTAGCAGAATTGTAAAAGATTTTAAGATTTCGAAAACATTAAACGTGATTCTATTAGGATATTGTAACGTATATTTAAGAATCCCATTTCACAAATCCAGATCAAACTCATCACTAGCATAATTGTTGTATAATACAGAGTGCAAATAAACTCAGATTTTTCCAATCAAAATAAAACAAATACCTATATACTCGCTTATAACTCGAGTCAAACTGCAAACAACAAAGATCCTGATCTGCCGTAGCATAACCCGTCTCAGATCAATGTCTTTGTTGTTTGCTCTACTGATTACTCCTAACAAATTGCACAGACTTAGAGCTGCCGGTGCAATATGCGACGGCCGATCTGGGTCTGTGCAGTTTGCAGTTGTAATTGACTTATAAGCGAGTGCAGACGGTAGAAAGACGCGAATAGGGTGGTAGTTTCGTTTAAAATAGGTTTGGTAGGGACGTTATAACTGGGAAGGAAATGCTTTCCTTTATTCATAAGAGGGATTATAAGGGTTAGTGTTCGTTTGTTAGTATTATTTTTAGGGGATTTATATGGCCTGTAGCCTGTTGAGTAAGGTTTATTCTAGAGGTTGTAGTGCAGATACTGAAGGTAGATTATTTGTTTAAAAAAGAGGGTAGAGTACTAAAGGGAGGTAATAGGTTTTATACTTAATTTATAACAAAGATGACAGCGTAGCATTGGGGTTAAGGACGTTATTTTCATTTAGAAGGGATAGACAACTTGCTGGTGGATAACAGATAACTGGTGTTGATAGCAGATAACTGATTGGTGTTAATAGTATAAAATTGGGTGTTGATATAACATAATTGGTTAGTGAATGGTAGAGTATTGGTCGGTGGATAATGTACCACTGTGTGTTGGATAGTATATAAGTAGGTCTTGATAGCAAGTGACTGGGTGTTGATAGCAGATAATTGGTTTGTAGATATTAGATCACTGGATAATGGATAGTAGACAGCCAGGTGATGGATAGTAGGTAACTGGATGCTGGATAGTAGATAATTTGTTTGTGGATTGTCGGTTATTGGGTGCTGATGGTAATCGGTGTTGGATAGTGGCTATAAGGGCTCTGGATAGCAGATAGCTGGGCACTAGTAGTAGATAACTGGCTGGTGGATAGTAGATACTTGGATGTTAACAGTAGATAATTGATTAGTGTATAATAGACAACTGGGCGATGGATAGTGGATACCTGTGTGGTTGATAGTAGATAATTAGGTGCTGGATAGTAAATAACTGGTTGGTAGATAGTAGATAACATGTTGTTGAATAGTAGATAAAAATTTGGTTTTAATAGTAGATGATTAGTGCGTGAATAGGATATAACTGGGTGCCGGATATTAGCCAACTAGACGGTTGATAGTAGATAATCAGGTGCTAATATGTACAGATTACGAGGATGGTCGTTTTGTTTAGGTGACTGTAGTAAATAAATGATTGTTGGATAGCAAATAGCTAGGTTCTGGATAGTAGATATTTGGTTGGTGAATAGTAGGTAACAAGGTGCTAGATAAAAGATAACTAGGTGATGGACATTAGTTATGTGGGTGATGTACTGAAGGTAATTGTGCGTTGATAGTAGATTACTAGTTGATGAATGGTGTGTATGTCGACGCTGGATATTAGGCAACTAGGTGTTGGGATAGTAGATAACTGGGAATTGTTATGTAACGGTTATGCAGATGGTAGTTTTGTGGGCTTTTTTAAAAGGAAGGTAGGTCAGTGTGTGGATATTACAGAATAGATGGAGATTTTAACTTTAACATAGTGCTCAATGAATGGTAAGGGGACATAAATAAGTTATTTTGTTAACACGCAAAACAAATTACGGATCTTTATTTAATTTAAGTTGCAGACAAAACAAAACTCCCAATTTCACTATCGACAAACTCTGACCCATTACATATCCCTCCAAAATCGAACAGACATATTTCAAAAACAGACTCATGTGAAAAGTATGTCGTAATACGGAATATCAGTTCGAGAGCAAACTGTCGCCTCGTGCTATACTTGACCTATCCAGATTTACGTGCAATACTAATGTCAATGCTTGACCTATCAAGATTTACATGTAGCGCTAATGTCAATACTTGACATGTCCAGATTTACATGTAGCACTAATGTCAATACTTAACATGTCCAGATTTACATGTAGCACTAATGACCTATCCAGATTCACATGTAGTACTAATGTCAGTTAGACCTATCCTGATTTACACGTAGTACTAATGTCAATACTGGACCTATCCTGATTTACACGTAGTACTAATGTCAATACTGGACCTATCCTGATTTACACGTAGTACTAATGTCAATACTGGACATATCCAGATTTACATGTCGTACTAATGTCAATACTTTACCTATCCAGATTATATAAATACTTGACCTATCCAGATTTACACGTAGTACTAATGTCAATACTTGACCTATCCAGACTTACACTTAGTACTAATGTCAATACTTGACCTATCCAGATTATATCAATACTTGACCTATCCAGATTTAAACGTAGTACTAACGTCAATACTTGACCTATCCAGACTTACACTTAGTACTAATGTCAATACTTGACCTATCCAGATTGTATCAATACTTGACCTATCCAGATTACATGTAGCACTAATGTCAATAATTGACCTATCTAGATTATATCTATACTTGACCTATTCAGATTATGTCAATACTTGACCTATCCAGATTTACGTGTAGTACTAATGTCAATACTTTACCTATCCAGATTTACATGTAGCACTAATGTCAATACTTGACCTATCCGGATTATATAAATACCTGACCTATCCAGATTATGTCAATACTTGACCTATCCAGATTTACATGTAGTACTAATGTCAATACTTGATCTGTCCAGATTTGCATGTCGTACTAATGTCAATACTTGACTTATGCAGATTTACATGTAGCACTAATGTCAATACTTGACTTATGCAGATTTACATGTAGCACTAATGTCAATACTTGACTTATGCAGATTTACATGTAGTATTAATGTCAATACTTGACCTATTCAGATTTACATGCAGTACCAATATCAATACTTGACCTATCCAGATTATGTCAATACTCGACCTAACCAGATTTACGTGTAATACTAATATCAATACTTGATCTATCCAGATTTACATGTAGTACTAATGTCAATACTTAACCTATCCAGATTTGCATGTAGTACTAATATCAATACTTGACCTATCTAGATTTACATGTAGTACTAATGTCAGTTAGACCTATCCAGACTTACATGTAACACTAATGTCAGGGGGGCCCCGAGTGGCCGAGTGGTCTAAAGCGCTCTCCGTTACGGATCACTGCCATCTCACCTCTATCTGCGTGGGTTCGAGTCTCGGATTCGGCGAATGTGGATATGTGAGAAAGCTTGCCAGTAGCTTCTCGTGGGTCGGTGGTTCTTTCCGGGGATTTCCCGGTTTCTTCCTCCACCATTAATACTGGCCGCCATGTATAGCCTATCGTGTGCTGAAAAATGGCGTTAAGCCCTACAACAACAACAACAACAACACTAATGTCAATACTCGACTTATCCAGATTATATTAATACTTGACCTATCCAGATTTACATATAGCACTAATGTCAATTAGACCTATCCAGATTCACATGTAGATGCAGTACTAATGTCAATACTTGACCTATCCAGATTCACATGTAGTACTAATGTCAGGTAGACTTACCCAGATTTACATGTAGCACTAATGTCAGTATTTGACCTATCCAGATTTACATGTAGTACCAATGTCAATACTTGACATGTCCAGATTTACATGTAGTACTAATAGCAATACTTGACCTATCCAGATTATATTGTTACGTATCGGCTCGTTTAAAGTAACACAAATAAAAGAGTGACTACAACAAGCTTTGTAAATTTTAACAAAAATAATTTATTTCCCTAGAAAACACGGTGAAAAGGTAAAAATATGAAACAAGACTTACGATTTACGAAGAAGATCCAAAAATTTGTTCTAAAATTGTGAAAACACATAAGTCATGTCATGTGAATAAACAGTTCTAAATTGACGTAGTCTGAATCTCAATTCCATTCCAAGATGGCGGATGATGACGTCAGACGAATGTTAAACACAAATGTCCAGAATTTTCACTGTGAATCACAATTTGTATTGTCCTGTTCCAATTTAGAATTAATTTCAGCAAATGTTTTTGTCCAAAGCCAGTTGTGTAGTTCTCCAGGGAAAATAATTATTATTTAAAAGGTAGATGAAGTACAGCTATCGTCAATAACAAAACACGTTATTCTTCATACGTACGAACGAACAACCCTTTCCAGCACAAAAGAATACCTTCTTCTTAAGGTATTTAGAAACTCTATAAGATGTTACGATGTGACTCTCTAAGATGTTAAAATATGACTCTAGACTACTTCGCAGGTACCTGAGTATTTTAAAGCAAACTCATACGTCATTTCATGTACACGCATAAAGAAATCGTGGAGATTTCGAAATATCGCCAACGTAGTATAGAATGTCAACAAGTATTATTAGTAATGACCGTGGTCACAACAAATCATTTACATAACTATTTCCGACTGTTTACTTGAATCGACAAAACGGTCATGCAAAAATCGTGCTTACGCGAGTCACATTTACGTTCTAAATAAACACGACGTTTCTAACAAAATATCAGACCCTGCGAACATAATCATCATCACAATAATAATTACATTTAATGATATAAAAATGAAATAAAAAGATTTAGAAAGAATTCAAATTTTAACACACATGTAATTTAACTACAGGGTCGTAACAATATTAATGCTTGACTTATCCAGATTTACATGTAGTACTAATATCAATACTTGACCTATCAAGATTTACATGTAGCACTAATATCAATACTTGACCTATCCAGATTTACAAGTAGTACTAATGTCAATACTTGACCTATCCAGATTTACATGTAGCGCTAATGTCAATTAGACCTATCCAGATTTACATGTAATATTAATGTCAATACTTGACATGTCCAGATTTACATGTAGCACTAATTTCGTACTAACGTCAGCACTTGTCCAATCCAGATTTACATGTAGCACTAATGTCAATACTTGATATGTCCAGATTTACATGTAGCGCTAATGTCAATTAGACATATCCAGATTTACATGTAGCACTAATATCAATACTTGACCTATCCTGATTTACATGTGGTACTAATGTCAATACTTGACCTATCCAGATTATATCAATACTTTACCTATCCTGATTTACATGTAGTACTAATATCAATACTTGACCAATCCAGATTTACATGTAGTACTAATGTCAATACTTGACCTATCCAGATTTACATGTAGCACTAATGTCAATACTCGACCTATGCAGATTTACACGTAGCACTAATGTCAATACTTGACCTATCCAGATTTACACGTAGTACTAATATCAATACTTGACCTATTCAGATTTACATGTAGCACTAATGTCAATACTTGACTTATCCAGATTTACAATCTTATCAAAATACTGTATTATTTTTGTAAACAAAATAGTTAGAAATGGCAAAATGTAATGATCCAAGAAATGCACGGAATAAATATGAATCTGATGCATTACTTACGTAACCCCACCCATCCCAACCGTATTATCTTTTACACTAAAGCATTTTGAAATGTAGGTATGCTTCATGACATGAAAGTCGGTATATTCGAAAATGTTGAAACTTAATGTAAAATAATGGTGAACACAATCGTTAAACATTCGTTTAAATAAGGCATCTTTGGCACAATTAAAGCACAAGCAGGACATTTCTCACCATACCCGCCCCAAGTCATACATAATGGTTGAAAACGACAGTACTGCATAGTTACACAGTTACACTTTGAAAGAAAGAAACAAACAAACAAGCAAACATAAACAAACACATAACAACCCCCTGACAAAACAACGAAACAGTCAGCACTTCTTTAATTTACAAAGTTGTGGCTAATATAAACGAAAAAGCCGGTGGCGGCACAACTAGAAATAACTAATTTAATGCTATTTCTTTATTGCCAACGTATTTCTGTATTACTTCCGCTATCATACATTTCTCTTCTGATGTTGGCCATTCAACGTCGAGTGCCTGGCCTTGTGTGGAGCGTCATCGGAGGCCGGGTACCAGGCCAGTTTGTATGATACTCATGTGAAAGGTGTTCTTTTAAGAGAGTTTGCTCGGGTGAGAATAGTTGTTTATTTGTTTATTTATTTATTTATTTTTC
>JAECUM010057362.1:0-12282 GCA_016617855.1 Megalonaias nervosa
CACACACACACACACACACACACACACACACACACACACACACACACACACACACCAGTGTTTCATATAGACACACCAGCTGTAGACTGTCTTTAATTCAGATAGACTGGAAGTCCATTAGAGATCATTATAGATGTACTGGCAGTTTATAATATTGACTGGAAGTTCATTGGTCTCAATATAGATGGACTGGAAGTCCTTTAATGATGCACAATAGTGTTTCAGAATGTTGTAGCAGTAGACTCAATGTTGGAATAGTCTTGACAGCAATCTTCCAACAAGCAGAAAACAGTTTATCCTGTGACTTCTACATGGTAGTCTGTCTCTTGAATGGCACAGGTACTGAACAGAGCTGCACAGCACACGCTGGTCAATACCTTAACAGCAACAACAAATCTAGAGCTGGCAGAAAGAGATGCAATTATTTATTCTTCCACCTTTTTAACATACAACCAAAAAGATTCAGCCATTCTCTTTTAGCCAGCTTTGCAATGGCCAGGTGGAGGAAATACATCAGCAAACCACCAAAGAAAGAAATCTCTCACAAACACAGCCTCAGGGACTGATGGGATGTTTTCAGATACATAGTCAAAGGATAGAAATGACATCCCCGTGACATAACAGAGAGGGAAGCAGTCCGACTGATCCAAAATGCATAGAGGGATGCAGTTCTCTAGAAAAAAGCCAGTATGGAAAGGAAATTGTTTTTATTTCTAAAGCTCACGTTCAATCATCCTTGGTATGATGGGTTATTTTACCCTGCATATGTAGAACAAACTCAAGACCAAATGAGTTTCTTGTGCATTATGGATGCTGCATTTTTTAGGCAGTTGTTGATAGCATAACATTGGAGTGTAACTGTTCCCTTGCTGACAGTTTATCCAAGCTGTGGGGTCAAAGTCATTGACAGGGTTCCTTAGTCTTTACCTTGGATATCTTTTCATCCCAAAAGGCTCAGTTTGCCTATCCATTGAAGGGGAGATTACTCTTGACCTGGTGGGAAATGTAACAGCAGCACAGTAAGCAATGCTATTTGGATCATTCAGCAGTTACAAAGTGAAATGGCTGCACAACTTCTGCTGGATTTACAAGGAGCGAAATTGTCGCTGGAAGCCACATCTAGGAATATCTATGCATGTCTGTGTGCTAACTCCAGCCTGTATCTCATATGTGATTTGAAGCTGTTCCATGTACATTAGGGACAAAGATCGGTCATTCTCCAGGGCCAGCCAGGGATGTAACTCCCTCCACTACTTACCTATGTTCTGAATGTATTATGATTGGGTGATGTATTTGAGCAAGAGAAAGGTTATGGAGCAAAATATGTTTCTTTGATTATACTCACCCAATCATAATATGGGCAAACCTCCCAGCCTCACCCCAATTAGACTTTTAAAACTTGAATGAGAGTGCGTATCTGCTCCAGTACCAAATGAAGAATGGCTGGGATTTGGTGCCTATCCATTGAAGGGGAGATTACTCTTGCCTGAATTCCAACTTGGTGGGTAAATGAGTTTTACCACTTCTCTTGCTTAAGGCAGTCTTGGGAGGGCTGTATTTGCAAGGTGGCGGTAGTGCTCAAAATATAGAATGATTGGGTGGTGTTATTGATGAAACATATTTTACTAAATGTTATTGATATTTGAAATTTGTGTTTATTTGACCTAAAGTCAATGAAAACTATAGAAAAATGCAATGTATGATTTGCTAAAGTTTATGGCATATCAGAATTATTCAACTTCTGTAATAAATTTCATATCAATCAACTTCTGTAATAAATTTTATATCAATCAACTTCTGTAATAAATTTCATATCAGATGAATACTAAATTAACATAGATTTTTATGAAATCCTTTAAATCTCATGACAGCTAATTTGAGCATTTAAACTGATGTTATATTTTGATATTATTTAATATAAACTCGTGATGTTAGGCAGGGTATAGAGTGTAAGGTCAGAGACGGTTTAAATGTAATACAAGACTTTAAGCAGGGTATAGTTATTGGTTTGGTTTGGAGCTTTATGGCACAGTAACACAAATAGGTTATTTAGTTTCCGATGCAATTGGAGTAAAGTGCATTGCCCAGTGATACACCATGGTAGCTGACCCAGGCTGATCTGATGATTGGATTTGAACTGACACCCTTTTGATCATGAGCCTGGCAAGCTATCCACTGGGCCACCAAGGCTTCCAGCATGGTATTAAGTGTAAAATACAGCATCAGTGTACATTTATTTTTATCTAGCCAAATAAATGCCCTCATTATCAAAGTCATGGGTGGGCTCAACATGCAGTCCATGACCTGCTTCTTGTTTGTGATTCATTAAGTTAAACTGTATTTTCTATTAAATGTTATAAATTCTTATATATATACTCCATTTTGTATTAAATGTTTTATGGTTTTATATGTGCTCATTTTCTGTTAAATGTTACAAACACTTATATTATATGCCCATTTTCTATTAAATGTTTTTAACGTTGATACATGTGCCCATTTTCTAATAAATGTTATTAACTCTTACATATTTGAAATGAAATGTATAAATCTTATTAAATAAACACAGTATTTTGCTTGTAAAGGATAACAGAGAAAGAAAATGAACAATGTTTCATAAACCCACATGTCTTTTATGAGTTTTTATCTCATTTACTCCATGTTGGACAGAGTTATGGCCCCTGTCAATTAACTCTATACTTTTACATTGGACATTGCTTGTATTGATGAGTCCTTGAAGGAATTGGATTTCAAGCAGTCCATGTCGTCACTTATAGGAGTTATGGCTTCTGATTGCCCATCTTCTAACTTGGGTTTAGCAACAAAAATTCCTAAGTTTAAGGATCTGTGAGCAAATTGTAGTGAGTGGTCCCTTTGCAAACATCCATAACTAATACCACTAGTTACACCTACAGTATATACTCACTAATAAGTCAAGTCTGACTGCAAACTGCACAAATCCAGATCTGCAATCGCATAATGCAATGGCAGATCTTGGTTGATGCAGTTTGTTATGAGTAGTTAGTAGAGGAAACAACATGGATCCTGATCAGCTGGTGCATTATGCGATGGCGTGTTTGGGTCTATGTTTGCAGTTGGACTCAACTTGTAAGTGAGTATATATGGTAATATCATAGTATTGATAATCATGTTACAATGCACAGTTAAGCTAGTAATGAAATTACAACTTGTTTCCATGGCTGTTCATATTTTCCCAAACAGATTTATCACAAAATAACTTCAAGTCAATATTATCTATGCATAAATGCAATTGTCACACATAATTTATTGTTTATTTTATTCTTAAATGCAATGCATATATTTATTTAACCATCAAAGACATGTATATGTAGTATTGTAATGATCTGAAATTGTTTCTTCTGATATTATTTTCCCTTATGAATTTTATATATATATATATATATATATATATATATATATATATATATATATATATATATATATATATATATGTATGTATGTTCTTTGAGAACAAGCACCAGAACTTATTACTGATGAGAACTTATAAGATTCCAGTACAGGCCTGATTTAAAAAATATAGCTAATACAGTGATCTGCTTGGTTGAATTTAAAAGACAGTGATCTGATTGGCTGACATAAAATTGACTAAATTAGACATGAGGTGCCAATAAATATCATATCATTGACCCCACCCATAACATTACATTTGGAGATTTTATCTTTGGATATGTTTTCAACCTTGTGCATTCAGAATTTTCCTGTTGTGAATTAAATACCCGTATATATAACTGTGTTGTTAAACATGAATTATATTTTTGTTTCCAATTTGGTTACTTTGTTACATTTACAAGAATTACATGCTAATACTTTCTTTTTCTTCAGTTCATTGTATTATATATAGTTCAGTGCATTTCATTTTAGTAGGTAAAACGTTCAAATTTTCTGAAAATTTTGCCTTGCTGAAAATTACCGAGTCCTCGTAGAAACAGTGTCAACTGTACATGGTTTTCTTTTAACGTTGGTGTTACCTGCCATGCATTTTATATCAAACAACATCATGTTTTTTTACGTGGCCAAAATATATGAGTTCACGTAGAAGATTAGTGGTGATTATTCTTAATTTGGTGGTGTGTTCTTTCAAAAGATTTGGACCCACTGATATATTGCATACTATATATTTACTGGTATATTGGGTTCGATGTGAGAAACGTGCATCTCAGATAATTGAGAAAAAAGTAATGTCATTTTATGCCTGTACGATTTTTAAAATTTTCTCATTTTTATTGCATCTTTGCAGTATATCTATGAATGTTTGCAAAGACGTATGGCACCTGAGTTTTGTCTTAAAGACAAGAGGAATGTATTTACTTTTGGTAAGTTGTTGTTTCCTCAGCCACAGATTTTGGCATCATACAAATAGATCTCTTTTCTTCATATTGGGTGTTTTTATTTTTTCATATTACATGATTGGAACCAAATAAGGATAGGGATTGATCTAGCATTCTTTAACAAAGTCAGTGATGCGCCTTGGTTGAGCTGTCTAGGGGATATTGTATATACCTGTTTCCCAAGAAAGATCAAGAAATGGGGATTTGTTAAATTTGGGATTGGGTGGGGTTGGGGTGGGGTGGGGCACTGGTAGTTTGGAGTTGGAAAATGTCACCTGTGCTTGCTAAAGGTTTAACACTGTTAATTTTATGTGATTTTTTTATAATTACGATGTTCAGGAAGGTTCTGGTTCCATAAATATAGAAATTAAAGCATATTATTCAAAATTATTTATCTTATTATTTCTCTTATTATTATTATTAAAGTTATGAAATAAATAATATAAGATATTCGTAAGATTTACATAGAGCACTACAGCTCTCCTTTGTTATAACATGGATGTCAGGGTCCATTAACATAGTTATGTACTGAACCGCATTATATAGTGAACTGTGATATCTATGAATGCACAGTATATTGAGAATAGCATAATATACAGAACCATGATATAGTTGGTACTATCACCATGTTTGCTAAATAATGGCATTTTTAAAGGGAAATGAAGATATAAAACAGTGTTTCACATTGTTTTCCATCAACCCTTTTTGTTATACATTGGTATGATTTTGGTCATGGGGTCCATAGTACTCCATTTTATCCAGAATCACATTATAATGGGGGAAAGCTGTATCTAAGCAACCCAAAAATTGACCGTGATTGTCATGGTATTGAAGATAAATCATGGTGATATTGATGGTAAATCAAGGTGATATCTATTATGAATCACGGTGATATCGATGATGAATCATGGTGATATCGATGATGAATCACAGTGATATTGGTGATGAATCATGGTGATATCGATGATGAATCACAGTGATATTGATGATGAATCATGGTGATATTAATGATGAATCACAATGATATTGATGATAAATCATGGTGATATCGATGAGGAATCATGGTGATATCAATGATGAATCATGGTGATATTGATGATGAATCATGGTGATATCGATGATGAATCATGGTGATATTGATGATGAATCACTGATAATGGTGTTGAATCATGGTGATCTTTGTAATGAATCATGGTGATATTGATGATGAATCACAGTGATATTGATGATGAATGATAGCAAGATTGATGATGAATCATGATGATATTGATGATGAATCACAATGATATTGATGATGAATCACAATGATATTGATGATGAATCACAGTGATATTGATGATGAATCATGGTGATATTGATGATGAATCACAGTGATATTGATGATGAATCACAGTGATATTGATGATGAATGATAGCAAGATTGATGATGAATAATGATGATATTGATGATGAATCATGATGATATTGATGATGAATCACAGTGATATTGATGATGAATGATAGCAAGATTGATGATGAATCACAGTGATATTGATGATGAATCACAGTGATATTGATGATGAATCACAATGATATTGATGATGAATCACAATGATATTGATGATGAATCACAATGATATTGATGATGAATCATGATGATATTGATGATGAATCACAGTGATATTGATGATGAATGATAGCAAGATTGATGATGAATCATGATGATATTGATGATGAATCATGATATATCATGATGATATTGATGATGAATCATCGTGATATTGATGATGAATCACAATGATATTGATGATGAATCATGGTGATATTGATGATGAATCACGGTGATATCAGTAATGAATCATGGTGATATTGATGATGAATCATGATGATATTGATGATGAATCATGGTGATATTGATGATGAATCACAATGATATTGATGATGACTCATGGTGATATTGATGATGAATCACGGTGATATCAGTAATGAATCATGGTGATATTGATGAATCATTGTGATATTAATGATGAATCATGATGATATTGGTGATGAATCATGGTGATATTGATGATGAATCATGGTGATATCAATGATGAATCATGGTGATATTGATGATGAATCACTGATATTGGTGTTGAATCATGGTGATATTGATGATGAATCACAGTGATTTTGATGATGAATCACAGTGATATTGATGATGAATGATAGCGAGATTGATGAATCATGGTGATATCGATGAATCATGGTGATATTGATGATGAATCATGGTGATATCAATGATGAATAATGGTGATATTGGTGATGATTCACTGTAATATTGATGATGAATCATAGTGAGATTGATGATGAATCATGGTGATATTGATGATGAATCAGTGATTTTGATGATGAGTCAGTGATATTGATGATGAATCATGGTGATATCGATGATGAATCATGGTGAGATTGATGATTAATCATGGTGATATTGACAATGAATCATGGTGATATTGATAATGAATCACAGTGAAATTGATGATAAATCATAGTGATATTGACAATGAATCATGGTGATATTGACAATGAATCATGGTGATATTGATAATGAATCACAGTGAAATTGATGATAAATCATAGTGATATTGACAATGAATCATGGTGATATTGACAATGAATCATGGTGATATTGATAATGAATCATAGTGATATTGACAATGAATCATGGTGATATTGACAATGAATCTTGGTGATGGTGAAGATGGAAATTTAATTTGTCATAAAAAAAACTAGTTGTCACATGAAAATAATGATAAAATGAAAAGCGAAAAAAGAGTTGTGAAATAAATCCTCACCAAAGTCAATTCATGTTATCTGGCCATCCATTGTCACCTATTATATTTTCCACATTTTATTATCTAAATTATAACTTGACTCTTCAAATTGGGTATTTTTATATTGATGAGATTTTGAAAGAATTTGATTTCAGTACTGCTGTGTCATCATTTAGAAGCAAAATCGTCCCCTGATTTCCTGTCTACCTAGACTTTCTTCACAGCATGATTTTACCAAGGATTGCTGGATTTCAACCAAAATTTGGCATGCAACTTTATATTGATAAGATTTTTCACAAGTCTGATTTCCATTGTTACATAACATCATTTACATAAGCTATGGTACCCATGTTGTCAAATCTTCTTTCTTTGGTTTCTGCAGCATCACTTTACCAAGGTTTTAGGATTCTGACACTACTAAGAAGACAGGAAAGAGTTGGAAATAAGAATAGGTTTACTATCAACTGGATAAAGCTATGCAATTTTACAAAAATAGGTCAAGTCCAGGGGTGAAACAATAATGTTTTGCTGTTGTGTTAGACAGATCAGGTACAGAGAAAAAATATGTTAAAGCTGTCATTGAATTGGTTACATGTTTAATGTATCAAGTAAAATTGCTGTGTATGCTTGCTTATAAGTCTAGTCTGATTTCAAACAATGCAGACCTCAATCTGCCATCTCATAATTAGCTAGCAGATCATGGTCTGCCTTGCTCTTCTGATTACTCCTAACAAACTGCATAGACCCAGATCTGTAGGTGCATTATGCAATGGCAGATCTGGATCTGCGCAGTTTGCTGTTGATTTCAACTTAGAAGTGAGAATATATGGTGCCAGATTCATCAGCTGCATATGTCACTTGAATGTATACAGGTGTCAGTAACTTGTCCTGTTGAATGTATGCAGGTGTCAGTAACTTGTCCTGTCTCAGATAAATTGGAAAATGCACAAAGTAACCTCTCAACAACATGTCAAAAACAACTGTCTTTGCATTTCTTCTTTTTATGTTCTTCCAATCAGACTGTAATGCCATTTGTGATTCACCTCCATTAAAAGCATTTTCCTTAGTATTATGTCACTAAAAGCTTTAGTTTTTCCCTGGTATTATGTCAACAACAGCCACTAAAAGCATTAGTTTTCCCTGGTATTATGTCAACAACAGCCACTAAAAGCTTTGGTTTTTTCCCTGGTATTATGTCAACAACAGCCACAAAAAGCTTTAGTTTTTTCCTGGTATTATGTCAGAGTTTTTCCCTGGTTTTATGTCAACAACAGCCACTAAAAGCATTAGTTTTCCCTGGTATTATGTCAACAACAGCCACTAAAAGCATTAGTCTTCCCTGGTATTATGTCAACAATAGCTGATTATTTTCTACTTTCTTTCATGCCTCAGATCCGAAAAGAAACCATTTGTCTCCTGCATCATCGAGTTCAACACTTAATCGACAGACTATTATGCCAAAGCGGCGTGACACATTGACCTGGGATATCAAGGACAAATTTAATTTTGTAGTTGATACTGTAACCAACATTGAGAATATGTCTGATCAGGGGAAAAACTCCTTAGATAAGGTGAGTTATGGATCCTATTTCTTGTATTTGTTGTCCCACCTGTGAAGGTTTGGCATGATATCAGTATGTGTGTTGTCATTCCAGAATGAAGCACATTGGCATGATGTGTGTGTGTGTGTGTGTGTGTGTGTGTGTGTATATATATATATATATATATATATATATATATATATATATATATATATATATATATATACGCATTACCATAAGTTGAAGCATTAGCAAGAAATATACATGTATTATTTATTATTGTATATATATATATATATATATATATATATATATATACTATATATATATATATATATATATATATATATATATATATTGCCGTGCAAGTTTGAAGCATTGGCAAAGTATCAGGATTGTATCAGTTTTGTCATTCCAGTGTAAAGCATTGGCGAGATACAAGATATCAGTATATATATTGCCATGCAAGTGTGAACCCTTAGCAAAAAGAACTGCAGTAAAATTGCAGTTTTATACCAGTTTCTTGCAAACCAGTTAAATTCCAGTTAAATAGCAGTTAAACTAAAAAGTATTACTTAATTTGCATATAGCATTATTTTTCACAGTTTTCAGTCAGATTACAGTTAAAATGCAGTGAAAAGGCAGCGAAACAGCATTGAAATTGGCTGAAATATATAAATGAGGTAACCAGTTTTATGATATCACAAAAAACTACAGAGCACAGATTACATTAATATTCCACCACTCCAGTGGCCCAGTGGTTAGAGCATCCGCCTCGGATGTGGGAGGTTGTGGGTTCGAACCCCGGCCAAGTCATACCAAAGACCTATAAAAATGGTCCAAACAGCATCATAGCGATATGACTGAAAAATTGTTAAAGCTACGTTAAAAATCCAAAACACACACACAAACACACAAACACAAACACACACATACACACACACACACATTAATGTTCCAGTTTAATGATGTAATAAAATACCACAGAAAAACTGCAGAAATACCATTTCCAAATAATGTAGTTTTATGACATTACAGAAAACTACAGCAGAACTGATATCAAAAACCTTCCAGTTTAATGATGTCATTCAGTACCACAAAAAACTGCAAGAAAACTTTTGCTAATATGGAAGAGTCATATCTCACTCATTTCATAAGTATGTATACCAGTGAAATGAAGTCAGAAAATCCAAATGAAATATTTAAAATGTATATAAATTTTGAACTCTTCTTCATTTCTTTGTCTTCAATTGAAACAACATAAATTAATTGATTCAAACAAACAATATACAGTAGAAACTCAGTTACTGAACCTAATATATGCCAGATATTTCATAATGAAAATCAAACACACACACACACACACACACATATATATATATATATATATATATATATATATATATATATATATATATAATTTTATGTAAACCATTAAAGAGTAAATTGGAACCATTAGCATTGACATTGTTAAAATAAAACTTCTCAATGGATTACCAAGATTGACTGATATTCTGACCAATTTCTTTTGTAACAGCACTTTGTATAAAAACTATATTTTATTTGGGAAAAAAAATTTTTTTCTGGTGGGCCTACTGTCCTAGTTTTTGTTGCCGACCCTAACAATTTTTTCAGATTGTTTTTGTAAACTTCCCAAAATTGATTTGTGCCCAGTACTTGATGTGCTTAGTATATCTATATATATATATGTATATACTAATATTATCATATATATAATGTTTTAAATTTTTTTTAAAAAAAACCTGCCTACCCTAATTTTAAAACTAGCGCAATAGGAAACTCAATTTTTTTTTTGTATTAGCAGTTAAATTGCCTTTTTAAATGATGCAAATTAAGAAGACAGATGTATGATGTTGATCATAATCCAACTTATTATTAAGGGAAACTTCCAGAAATTCAGGCTGCTACAAAGAAAGGTGAGCTCTTCAGTTGAATGAATCTCTGACAGCCACTTTCTTGAATATGTGGGAAACCCTTCATATTTTTGCTTAGAATGGCTTTAGAAACTTTTTACTTCACTTCCATATAGAAATCCATTTGGTGGATGATGGTGTCAGATGGTCAGGTTCCACAGCCCATCAGGGGTCACGCTACCAGGCAAAGTGGGCGATTAAGTCGCCTAAAAGATGTAAACTTCGCCTTCTTCTGTTAGGAAAGCGAAAACGACTTCGCCCTGTGATTTTTTTTTTTAGAGGTACATTGATAAATACGTTTTGAGATGCCCCCTCGCCTGAGGCAGGTTTATTCTAGTATTGTGTTGCAGCTACAGGTATTCTTCAAGTCATCAGTAGCTAGGCCTAGTTTTGATATCAATCACACTGACAAACAAATACTTGCACATTCACAGGCATGTGTTTGCTAGCTGATTGACATTAACCATTTCCCAAGTTGGCAACTAGGCCCCTATCACTACCCGATTTACGCATGTTATCCTTCGATGATAAAAACATACGTACTTGTGTTTCGAAACTTTAACAATACTATGTATATTGCAGTTTGTGTTTTAAGAATAAAATCGATGATCTGGATATTTTAACTGCCTCTTGTACACTATTTCGTCATAAAATTACTTTGAAACTCTAAGTGTACCAGTAACGGGAGGAAAAATGGCGGACATCACTATGTCTGGGAAATACCAGTTTATTAGATTGTCTGTTTTCGTAAATCATCAAGGAAATATATACAGACAAATATACAATTCATAGAAAGCAAAGCCTAGGTATTATGTTATTTAAGATTTAACTTTAAAATGCAACTATATAAGTCAGAAACGTATGAGACAATGCTATGTCGTGGAATTCGCGAGAAGCGTTTTAAGGTCAAAGTTGTTTTCTGACTTGACCTGTATTTGTGAAAATACGGAAAAAAGCTGCGATGCAGATAATATTTCATCAACGCATAAAATTAATACAAGTACATAGACGAATAAATAAACCATAAATTTGCAATCCTATCATGGACTGTTGTAAAGCTATATAAAGGAGTGACTACATTACGAAAACCCCTCCTTCTAAAAATAGGTGCACTTACATCTGTGTTGATTCGGTTGGAAAGAAGTTTGGTTCATATACCAACTATAAATGAGCCATGTCTGTAATTTTATGCATTTAATGTGTTATGTATGAATAGTTACGGTAATGTTTTATCCGCAACAAAGAAATGAGGACACTTGTGCATTTGCCCTCATGTGCATGGTATAGTGGTTGTGTCAAAAGCGCTTAGAAATTTTTGAAAGTGCCGTTATTGTGAACTTTTTAAAAGTATATAAAAAATAAATCCAAAAGTATGCAAAAAAATTAGGGTAGTCGATTAAGCAATTTTACCAACTTGCAATTACAATAATGTAATCTAGTTACTCAGTTAAATTTTGTTACAGTACATTTTCTGTTGTTCTCTTTTAGAGTCATATGGCCAAAATAACTAAGAAAATTTTCTATTAGAAAATAAAGTATTGCTTAAATCCAATGTTAAACGAAAATATGAGCATAATTCAAATAAGAGAACACACATTATATATATATATATATATATATATATATATATATATATATATATATATAT
>JAECUM010057364.1:0-20373 GCA_016617855.1 Megalonaias nervosa
TATATATAGGCACACTGCATACATTTTATTTTGCTAGAACACGAATACTCTACCCAGACACAATATTTTTAAAATCCTGATTCACCACCCATTCAATGTATTTCTTTTAAACCAACACACTATACACTAAAACGTATGTTTTTTTTTTTTTCAAAATCCTAGATCATCTTCTCCACAATATTTTATTTTTCATATTTCAGAAACCTATATACTACACGAAAAAGAAAATATCTTAGTAAAGTTTAGAGAATTCTAGGCTAATCCGACCCCAATCATACAGCAATATCCTCCACGATAAAAATACTTTTTATTTGGTATAAAATGGTAGACAACAAAATTGCACACGACACATTTAATCACATTATGAAAATGTGAAGCAAAAATCTTACCCTAACCGCTAAGCGAGTGCAGACAGCTAAGCGGAGTCCCGCCTTTAATTTTTCACTTTATATTTTTGTAACTTCCAGTAGATAACATACTTGATGTAAACAATAATATATTATTAGTCAGTGCATATAGTCGTAATAAAACTTTTAATTTTAAATAAATAAAAAAATGGACTTATTATTAAAAAATGGAAGAATTTTTTTTGTGAAGCTTTGCCCCTTATTGTTGCACTGCAATTAATTATAACGCCCCTTTTAATAAATCCATTGCGAGATCATATTAAAAACACAAACGAAATGCTACACAAAATACATGTGAGATTTTCCATTTGAAGTCACTCATCACTTTGGATAAAACACTTTAAAATTTAATAATGATGACTCAGTGAATAGATGCAGAGCAAATCATGAAAATTTTTTTAAAATTAATTAAAGTGGCAGTATGGATGGCAAAATCATGATATGGTATATCTTACTGGCATTTATCAGAATCAAAATATAGTGAAATCAATATGTAGATTTTACGGTCACTTTCAGATACGAAAGCTGTTTGAATGTTTATTAACATTACCTGATGATCAAGCTTTTTAAAACAACAACAACGAAAAAGACAAATAACAAACAACTACATAGTTTTAAAACAATTAACATAATTTTGTAATGATATTAATAATCGTCCCAATAATGATTGGAGATATTGAGGTAAGAGAAAAATGAATTTGTGCATATAGGCTTTGGACAAGCTACACCAGCTGTCGTGATAAGTGCATCGAGACTATGGACTAGCTACACCAGCTGCCATGATCTATGCATGGAGGCTATGGACAAGCTACACCAGCTGCCCTGATCTGTGCATTGAGGCTATGGACAAGCTACACCAGCTGCATTGATCTGTGCATTAAGCCTACGGACAAGCTACACCAGCTGCCCTGATCTGTGCATGAAGGCTATGGACAAGCTACACCAGCTGCCCTGATCTGTGCATGAAGGCTATGGAGAAGGTACACCAGCTGCCTTGATCTGTGCATTAAGCTTATGGACAAACTACACTAGCTGCTGTGACCTTTGCATTGGGGCTATGGACAAGCTACACCAGCTGCTGTGATCTTTGCATTGAAGCTATGGACAAGCTACACCAGCTGCCCTGATCTGTGCATTAAGCATATTGACAAGCTACACTAGCAGCAGCAGAGAGGGTGAACCCTACAACTTTGTTCCTGACCTTATTTTTGTAAAATAAAGGTTCCTACGAAGGTAGCAGAAATTTGCCTGAAGGGGGTATGCTCAAAAAGCCGAGATACAAGGTCAATAACGTCAAATTGAAACCTCTAACCAACCAAATAATTTGGACCATTTTTTAAAAGCGGGTTTTTTTATTTTTTGTGTGCAGAGAGGGTGAACCCTACAAAGTTGTAGAGACCTTATTTATAAAAGCTAAGGGTTCCTACGAGGTCGAAAAATATCGCCAATAACGTTTAAACCAAAAACTTCTCTAATTGGGCAAGATTATTTTTGACTCTTTTTCAAATTTTTATGCGATTTCATTTACGCGTTGGTCACTCAATTTTTGTCGTTCACCCTCTCTGCTGCTATGAATTAAACAGCCAGTATAGATATTATTAATAAATGAATATTGGAGAACCACATTCAGCTAGATTAGCTCGAGAGCGACTAGAGGCATTTAGAAAATATCTACCCGTCCGTGATTTAGTTAAACAACAACTACAATCTCGTCAGGAATCTCAGGTTGAATTTGAAGAGCATACAAAACAATTATTTAAACCTATCACTGAGACCACTAAAGGTCTTCTTCCTGCGTTAGAAAAAAACGCTGAAGCAACTGGAAAAATAGCAGAAAGAACAAAACAGACAAAAAGAATTTTACGTGGACTTCCAGCCGAAATAGCTGCTGCGATGCCAGTCCCGGAAATACCTGAGGATGAAGATCAGCCTGGAGGTGCTGAAGCACCAGCCCCCAAACAAGAGTCATGCAATAAGTACTGCTGAACTGATAAATAAATTTAATGAAGATACTATTAAAGTAATTAAAAACGACATTAAAACCATACAACAATTGATTGATTTTGCTGTGGATAGTTTTAGTCGAAGAGGTAAATTAATGAAACCTGAACACGCTAAAGATATTAAAAACAGTAAACAATGGCGAAAAGTATTATATCGCATACGTATGGATGTTGAACGAGTTAGCGAGGATGATCCATTATATCGGGAATATATTAGGGGAATTAATTATTTAATCCAATCAAGAAGAGAAGAGAGAGAACAGAGTAAAAAGCAAAATCAACAAAAACCTCCAAAACAACCAGAAAAAAAAATCAAAACCATTTGAGCAATCACTTCGTGATTATCCAGTATCACCGAAACCAAAAACATCACCGAAACCAAACACATCACCGAAACCAAGTGAAGAGGAAGAGGAAGAATTTCAAGACGATCCTGGTGCAACTGGAAGTGGTCTAGGAAGTGGTCTTATTACCTGTCCTAATAACGTTCTTGCTGATGTTGATCGACTAGAAATTCTCATTGGAGGAAAACGAGCTGGTAATAATTCCCCAGAAATCGTCAATGAAGCAGCTGATATTTGTAAACGATTATTTACAGGTGGAATTACGGATATTAATGTATATCGGTCTCTCATTAATGAAATCGCCGATGGCTACTATAGTGACTGAGTATATAATTAAATACAGTTATTATAATAAAATGATCGTACATAGTACTCAACGTGGACCAACCATGGTCAGGGCGGTAAATTCTCGATTACCAGTATACAAAACAATCTACGGAGATGGACTAGGTGATGTTGTTCAGGGTCTATTTAGAAGGATAGCCCCAAAAGCAATACCGATTGCAAAGCAACTATCAATGAAAGCTATTGATGTTGTTCGTGAAAAAGGTATTGGTGCTGTTGGCAATGTTGCTAGTAAAGCATTCTCAGCAATCAAAGATAGACTAACACGATTAATACGCAGACCTGCGGTCCGACCTCAACCTGTAAAATTACCTAGCACTGAAGTAATGCCTGCAAATATTAGTAAAATAATAAACCAAGCTGCTAATGAAAAACTAGCAGAGTTGGCTGATGTACCATTATCAGAAAAAGAAAAAAATATAACCGCTAGTCTGATAACTGGAAGTGGTCTCACTTCTCGAAGTGGTCTTCGTGTTAGACGATAGCAAATATAATAAAGATGTTTAAACGCATATCTGATCCAGCGTTCGACATGGACGCACCAGTACTCAAAGATGAGTCTGTGCGTGATTATCAATATTATTCTTATGACGCTCGAATTCCAGATCAGCGTGGACGAATTGAACTTCAGGTTCAAGATACAAGTAGGTATTTCTTACCCGCTGAAGCATTTATCGAAGTTGAAGGTAAAATTTTTAAAGCAGATAATACTGAATACGATAACGATGTTGCTTTGGTTTTGTCAACAACGGTATTATGGCGTTGTTTGACAGTGCCACATACATGATTGACGGAAAAAATATTGAATCTATTCAGAAGGATGTTGACGTTGCTACGACAATACTTGGTCTTGCTCGATACAGCGATGATTATTCAAGATCAGCTGGTCCATCAATGATGTTTGCAAAGGATACAACTGATCATCCAGATCACAAAAATGTTAATATAGGTAATGTTAGAGCTGCAGGAGGAGCTGTAGATGGTCCTGCAGTATTATCGATGAATGCAAATTTCAACTTAGGATTTGCATCACGTAAAGCAATGCTCAAGGACAGGATGTTTTCATGTGCGATTCCACTGTCACATATCTTTGGATTTTGTAGAAATGTTAGAAAGGTTATTTTTGGAGCTAAACATACAGTTGTACTTGTACGAAAAGGTACCGATAATGATGCAATATGGCACGTTGAAGGAGCTGGCGCTAATCCTGCTATTATAGAGGCTACAACCAGAGCACTTCATGGCAAAGTAGTACTAACAAAACTTTCATTGTGGATGCCAGTAATGACTCCAACAATATCTGAAGAAGATCGTCTACTCTCTTTTATGGGTCAAGGTGGTAAATCAGCGTTATCATGGTTAACAATAACCACAGATGCTATCCAGAGTAATATTAATGGTTTATTTACATGGCAAATAGCTTCTCAGCAAGGTGTTTCTGCACCATGACATATATTTATCGCGCTTCAAAATACTGCACGAATAAATAATCAGACACAAAGTATAATGATATTTGACAAACTCGGTGTTTCTGAGGTTTCATTAAGGATAAATGGACATCAAGAACCATCCGAGGATATATTGCTAAATTTTGAAGACAATCATGTAGCACGGGCTTATCATCGATTAATGACATTTATGGGACGTGATCAGAATATCGATTCTGGTTTACAAATATCACAGTTAGATTTTACAACCTTATATCCGATTTATTACTTTTCGCTGGAACATTTAGATTTAACCAGACAATCTGTTGTAGATATACATTTTCGAGCTCGTGTGAATAGAGGAGTTATTGCAAATTATAAGGCAATCGCAGTTATACTCAGCGATAAAACGATGTTACTTGAAGGTGTTGGTGGACGAATGAGAGTCGTTGATGCTCCAGTAGAAAATATGTAACACCTAATTAGATCACCTGATTTAAAATCAGGATAATAGTTATAATGTCATACAATCATGTGAGTGTTACCCTGACTCCTGGTCAGATTAAAAGACTACAATCAGCATCAAAAAATAACTGTGGAATAAAAATATCGCTAAAGCGAGAACAGATGAGCGGTTCAAATAAATTATCGTTGACCGAGCGTCAATTCAGAAACTTCAATGAAGCCAAAAAATCAAATAAAGGTATAAAACTTAATCTTTCTGCGGGCGCCATCAAAGACATCGCTAAGACGGGTGGTATATTTCCACTTCTCGCAGCTATACCAGCTTTAATAGCAGCTGCAGCCCCAGCTGTTGCAAAAGCAGCTGCATTAGGCGCTGTTGGAACTGCTGCTGGAATGGCATTAAAGAAAGCAACAGGAAAGGGAATCAAAAAAAAGGGAAAAGGTCTCAGATTGCCAGGGACTCCACATTCATGGTACGGAAAAGGCCTAAGACTTCCTGGGACAGTTTACTGATATCACCTATGTCGAATTTTGATTTACTTAATGCTGCTAAAACAAATAAAAATAAAAAACTTTAGAGGTGTTTTCATGCGCGATCAATTACCTAAAATCGCTAGCGATTTAGAAACTGGTATTATTAATCTCGATAAAAACTCTGGACCAGGCACCCATTGGGTCGCTTATGCAATTGACCCACGTGGAATTATTTATTTCGATTCATATGGATTAGCGCCACCAAAAGAATTTCTTCATTATGTCAGCAATAATATTGCTCCAATTTGGTATTCAACGTTACCAACACAAACATTAACTGATCCACCAATATGTGGTCGTGAAGTACTTAATGTACTTGATGCTATATCAAAATCAACAAAACCACCTCATAAAGTCGTGCATGAATATACCACATTGTCACATTTAAACAGATATTGATAAATATAATGGTAGATATTTACGGAAGATCTACTCGTGGTAAAGCTCAACAGAGTGTCGATTTATCTAAATATGCAACTCTTGATCAGCTCAGAAATGAGATTGACGATTTATTAAATATTACAAGTGTGGATCAAAATGAAGTCGTTGTTTTTCAGGATAAACAAGGACGATTAAAGACAAGCAATATACAACTGCCAGATGTACTCGTACGAATTCCTACCGCAGTTGTTGATAATATCGTTACTTTTACTGATCAAGGTAAAATACAAGATTCTGGTAAGTCAGTTAACGATTATATCAAGAAAACTGGCGATGTATTTACTGGCAGCATTATCATGAATCGGAATAAAATTACATACCTTGGAAACCCAGCCGCAGATACAGATGCAGCAACAAAAAAAATATGTCGACGATCAAGAATCTAAGTACGTGTTAGTCAACGGTGGTATAATGCGTGCATTTCTCAACATGAATAATAATGGTATTAATAATCTTAGAACACCAGAATCTGATTTTGACGCTGCAACGAAGAAATATGTAGACGATAGCAACATTCCTACGACAACTTCGCTAAAAACAATCAATGACGAAATGACCACACTCAATGTTACTTTTACTAGACACGTGGAAACGTTTTTAAATTTTCGTAGAAACATAAACAAAACCATTAAAGAATTTTTTGGGGAACAACCAACCGTTGACATAAAACTAGCCGACGTTAACATGAAACTCAACGATATTGTTAGTGGAATACCTAATATTGTTCAAAAAACTAATCTGATTAAAATTCCTCATGATCAGATCGTCAATATCGTGTACACAGTAGCATCAGGATCAACAACATGGACACCACAAAATAAAACCATCAAATACACTGCGGAAATTGCTGGTGTGTATAGGTTGTCCGTACTTAGCAGTGTAGATTTTAGAATATTTACTACATCTCCATCAACTGGTAATTCTTCTAGAACTGTATCTGTAATATTGGATAAAGATTCTGAGGAAATATTTACGTTGGAATATCTGATAAACATACAGCTGCTGCTAGTTACTGGTGGTGTCTGGAATTTGTAACCAAACTCACCAATTAATTACTTAACGTCATAGTATAATGAATGAAACTTCAATCGACGTTCAACGTCACAGATACGCTCAAGTATGTGAATGTCTGACCAAACTAAAAAATATCATTGACAATTATACAGTAAAAGTAAAAAAAATATCGCAGACGTATGGTTGTCATTGACATAGTTGTTTACTCAGTTTCTGCTATTGTTGCTGGATCCGGATTATTATTATCAACGATAACAATGACAGCTCCAGCAGTTATAACAATTATTGTTTCAACTTCAACGACTATCGCAGGTATTCTCAGTATTATCGCTAAAAAGATATCTACGTGCACAAATGATAAATTACGTGAGTATATAATAAAATTACACACAGCAACAGCAGCCTATTCTAAACTAACTTCGTGTGTTTCATTTTATCTTAGTGATGGTAAAATATCCGACGAGGAATTTGCAACAATAATGAAAACCTACGATGAAGCATTCATAATCGCTACTGACGATAGCCAAAATGGAGAATTAAATAATAACAATAATAATAATGTCTGAGTCCTTGACAACGTCAAGAGAGTTACTTCAACAGATCATCACTAATACAACACCATCAAAAACTACAATGATTTCATTAAGTTCGACCAATCCTGAGTTTAGCGTTAACTTTCCAATCGCAATTCCTGCAAAAGAAATAGAGTTAGCGCAGCTTCGAGTTTATTATAGCTGGCCTAATATTAGATCAAAACCATTTGGGGGGTTACAACCAAATAATTCATTAGTATTCGCAAATAAGAATAAACCTGATGGAACTCCTGATTGGCAAGTAGTTAGTATTCCAACTGGCAGTTATCAAATAGAACAGATCAACGATGAGTTCCAGCGCAGAATTAAATCTATTACAGGAAAAGAATCAAAAATAACAATTGGTGTATACGAACCAACATTATCGGCGGTGATTGAAATAAATTCTCATGATTATCTCGTAGACATTTATCAAAGTTCGATTAGATCAGTATTAGGATGGCCTGATGTTCCTCCAGACCAAAAATCAAATGGAATTCCAGAACCAACCAAAAATGAATTTCTCACAACGGAAAAAAAATTCATTTAAGATCCAGAATATCGAAAAAAACGACCATGGTCTTATATATTATTTGAATCTGATCCAAGCAACGATAGATATTACTTTACTGATTTCGACGGTCGAAGGACCCCTAAGATAACTAGATCAGCATTTAATGTTATCAGAGACGCCAGGACGCAGATTGATAGAGGGATTGTTGACGAAAAATTTTTTAAAAGATTTTTAGATCATATTAAACCCGAATACGATAAAACACTTAATGATTTAAGAAATTTATTTATTTCATTATCTCAACATTATGACGATAATGTAAAAAATCAGATAATCGTGTCAATAAAACATTTAAATAGGATCCTATTTGATTTATACATCGCCAATCGAAGTATTATAAACGTTGCGACTGATATTAGTAGAAGTGGTTACGCAGATCCAGAACTTAAGCAATTATTCCTTGATCATTACAAAATAACAGAAGAAGATTTACAAACATTTATAATACCAAATTTAAATAACGCTGAAATGAAGAAAACACTCAACGATGTCATTGATGAATATTTCCCTAAAATATATGCAGCGTGGATAAAAATAGCCCCACCACCGGTTATTCTTAAACATAACAACGATCCATACGGTGGAGGTCGTCATACATCGCCAGGCATTGTTAATATAACATCAACGATCGCAGTCAGTCTAGTATGTGACGCAATTGATAGTAGCTATCAAGTAGATCTTTTAAAATCTAACCAGGCCCAGCAAGGATATGTACTACATACATTCACCCCTATGGTACCACTAGATGGCTCATTGTGTCTAAGCCAATAAATCAGGTCTACTTACGTGTACATAATCCATTATTGACAAGAATGAATTTCAAACTCACAAATCAAGATGGCAACATTGTGGACCTTAGAGGGGAGACGTTATATATTAATTTGTACATACGCTCGTAGAGTAAATATTGTAAATAAACGAAGAAAAATGATTGCAGTATATCTGGGTACTTTTATATTTTCTGACAAAACGAAATCAGAAATTTGACTGAAAAACAAGCAAAATTTGGGTAATAAAAATACTTTTATACTCTCTGACAATTTTTATCAATTACAGTCTCTATCTGTATATTTACTGTGCAAAAAAAAAATACATATTTTCTCTCAAAAACACACAGAAAAGTTATTTTTTTCCACAATAATGAAGCGCGATAACTCTGCTCAGTCTATGCAGAGTAAATTAAGCGATTATCTTCGTTACCGCTGTGCTAAACCTTATATTCAAGGTTATACAGATCTCTAACGGCAGGATTTTCAATAATTACGGTGACTTATCTACTCTCTGTGGAAAATTAAATGTTAGCAGGTTAGTAATTCGTAACAGAGATTGATATTGATGTATATTTTGACCCCGATAATCTGAAATTCAAGGTTGCTTTACGATACGAATCAAGGTTTATTTTTAACTTTCGTAACGAACCATAACTCATGTAGAAAATCAGAATAGCGAAATATACAACTCTTGCAGAAAATACCAGAATAGTAAAAAACAATACTCTGTCGATAGAAAATGTCTCGCATTCTACACAATAATAATTATGATTTTTATTCAATATTTACTGCTCGTACATATTACTGGTTAAAATATATTAATTTTTTGAACATATATACACAGATAAGTATGTGGTCTAGTGGTTATTGCATTTGATTGCCGTACTCAAAGTCCGTGGTTCGAGACTCGTGACAGCCAGTTGGCGACGTGGGCGATTTTGATGCTATTTTTATTTAAGTTGGGGAACGAAGTTCAGCAGAAAAATAAACACTCTCTCATATAACCTGCTGTGAGTAGTTTTCTCTCACTCCGGGATTTTTATATGAGGGAGTGTTTTGAAATCCGCTGAATGTAGATAAATCCCCGCCCCCCCATTTGTGTTTGTGCCGTCATATCTGTTTGTGCAGTCCAAATCACATCATTATTATATAGTTCATAAATTACATCATTATTATATAGTTCATAAATCATATATATGTTGTATATAGTTCATAAATCCAATCGGCCCCCCAATCCAATCGGCCCCCCAACCCCTCGACCCCCCAATCCAATCGGCCCCCCAACCCCTCGGCCCCCCAAATCACAACCCCTCGGCCCACCAATCCAATTGGCCCCCCAACCCCTCGGCCCCCCCAAATCACAACCCCTCGACCCCCCAATCCAATCGGCCCCCCAAATCACATCATTATTATATAGTTCATAAATCACATCATTATTATATAGTTCATATATATATATATGTTGTGGTGCTCTTTATATATATATGTTGTGGTGTTCTTTATATACATCATAAAAATCATAAACATCAACAAAATAATCATAACTCATCCTCAAAAACAAGTCCCTTTACTGGGACCACAATTTTTACGTCTGATTATTATTTTAAAAGAAATAAATAGATATGCATATGAACAATGAAAACATTAATGATATTATTTCTGCTATTAAAAAATTAAAACATGACGGAATAAAAATGTCCGATAATCTTTATCCTCAAAAAATTCTCTCTGACTTTGAATTATTGCAGCAAAGAAAATTCGAGAACAAATTCACATTACCTTCCAATTACCGATTTGTAAAATCTATTTATCAATCTATGTTAGAATCTTTAGCAATGGTGAACGACACACAAGTGAAGCTATTTGCACCTCTTGCACGCTCAATCGAAAAAATAAGGACTGCGTTGTCTCACGAGTACGAAAGAAAAAAAAATGATAGACAATCGTGTAATGCAATTGAGAAAGAGTATGTTATCTGATTCTGTCGAGAGTGAAAGTGAGAGCAGTGACAGTGAAGGTGGACCCCTGACTCTGTCAGGGACTGTAATTATGGCTAAACAAAAGCCTTGGCAAAATTGACAGAGTCGAACTATCTGCTTTTGTTAAGAAATAGTTATATGACATATTCAAATATTATCCGCTGATTATATTTTATTGAAAATGCAGATTTGTATGCTTTATTTGCAACAAATTGTACTGATTGTGGATGTGTGCCAAAATGTTTTGCAGCTGCACTAATTGATGGGAAGGTCATTTCTTGGTCTGTTTCTGTATATTTATGGATTTAATAGCTCTTCTTGCAAACTTTTTACATTTTACAGTATTTCCACGTCTAGAATTCTGACTCTGTGTTATAACTTGCAGATTAGATAAATTATTATTCTGGGGATTCCCATCAATATGATCAACTACAAGTCCATTTTCAACTACTCCACGAAAACATTCAAAGATGAACCTATGTGAGAAATAAGTTTTACCTCTACCAACACTGAATCTAAAATAACCAAATTTATCAAGACTACCGACTGGTTTTTTTGATCGGCAGTTCCTGATCACGCCATCACGAGACGCTTCATAATTTTTGATGATCGGATGTGCTACAAATTCTTTTTGCTCCATTTATATAATAATATTATTTGTCTAAATCATTATTTTGAAATCTTTCCAGGTAATCTTTTTCTGTTTTTATAGGAGATTTACCTGACAAGGTATTTTTTTTTTGTCATAGTATCGTTTCAGTTCTCTATATTTTTTACCTCCGCATTTTAGACATAACTGTGTTTCTCCTCTGACTCCAATACCACACTGAACACATGGTTTTGGTCCTGTACTTCCATGTTTGATGCATTGCATGTGATTTCCGCAGTATTCATTTACACATGGTTTGTCACAATGAGAGATATGACCAAGTTTAAGCCAAATACACTTGTTCCTGGTTTCAATCATTATATATATATACAAAAATTCAATTTAAATATTTGTCTTAATTATAATAATGGAGGAATTATCCGCAATTGAACCCTCCCCTGCTAGATTTGATCTTGACAGACTACCAGAATATAAATTTAGTGTTTCGATGCAAGATCTAGCTTTAACAAATGCGGATATAGCTAAACGTATCCGTGAAGCCAAAAGGGAATTTCGTAATGATGGTGCTGCTCATGTATGGTCAACTTTCAGGATAGGACATATCGTTAATATGATGAACGACAAACGAGGAAAAGTAATTATTAACCACCTTGATAATCAAAAATATTTCATTTTAATAAAGTTTATTGTAGAGACAGATGACGATATCTGGATTATTCGTGATAAGCGTGATCCAGTCCGTGTGCAGTCGGAAGCAATATTGTTCTCTTAAATAACAGATCCAAACCTGGAATACTTACTGGCATTGATAAGCCTTACTATGTACAAGGTTATCCTGTGACTGCAGTTGTCTATGGAATATATTCGCTGAATGATAAACCTAATGTTGCGGATCTCAAGCCGATGAAAATATCAAGAATAAACTGTGTAGCTGAACGAGTTACAGAACATTTTTAAAATGCGATACGTGGCAATGGCTTAACAGATTTAAGACGTAAAAAAATAGATACATGGGCAGAAACGGTTAAAGATACTGGTGCATCTATTAAGGATGTTGCTGAACTAGAGAAGTTATTAAGATTTCCAATAACAGTAAAAACACTAACCGGAGGAATATTATACGAACCAAAATATATAAAAAATGAAAACCCTATAACAATCGTAAATCATAATGCACATGCATGGACTAATGCTGTAACGGTATTTCCACGAGATAGAAAAGTTAAGTTTTATGATGGTCATATATTTGATTTTATCAGAAATATAAGTAAAAGTGACCCTGTGTCTGTTTGGTTATTTCAAAGTTCAGAATACGATTACGATCAGTTTGTACGACCTAACGGTGATATTTATCGTACAGAATCTCTTCATGAAGAAATGGAACATCTTGCATTGAAATATACTTCTGATGATGTCATAGTTGGACAATTACTGAATAACTGTTTTACCGTACCATCGGTTGCTGCTCATTTAGCTCAGGAGAAAAATTCATGGAAAACAACACGATCAGAATTCCTTGAAGATATCAAAAAAGTTGTATAGAATATGGACACGGTGGATTATGGGATACCAAATACGATTATAGTGACGTTATCTCAGTTGATATGGCTGCATGTTATCCTGGGAGTTTTCTTGGATATGGAGAATGTTCTAAATACTTTAAGAAACTCGGACATCCTACACATGAGATGACCAGGGTTGCAATAAACGGACCCCTTCCCATGGAAGGACCAGATTTTGACCTAACAGGATTTGCTCACGTAGAATCATTCGAGTTTGCAGAAAATCTCCATCCGATTACTTATGCTTGGTTCGGAAGACATTTTTGTGAAAAATGTTGGGTTCCAATAGTACTATTGCAAAGACCAGATTTTGACCTAACAGGATTTGCTTATGTAGAATCATTCGAGTTTAGAGAGGGTCTCCATGCGATTACTTATGTTTGGTTTGGAAGACATTTTTCAGAAAAATGTTGGGTTCCGATAGTACTATTGCAGTATATGCTTGATGCTGGATTTTTAATATCGTTGAGGGTAACTGAAGCAATTATATCGTATAGTTCACAGAAGCAAATTTGGTTACTAGAACCGGATAGATTTAGTGTCGATGATGCCAGGAAAGAATTGTCTGATATTGACGAAGATCATGTCATTAAAATAAGTAAATGCAGGAACGAGCATGATGACAAACTTGCAAAAGATCTTGGTAGAAAGATAATCGGTAAGTTTACTCAAGGTGGTTCATACGATTATAAACGAGTGTGTACAAGATTGATTATGGACGACGCTGAACTAGATTTATAATCGCTGATACAACGGAGAAAAACACATTTATAAGTCGATGTAATGCTTATTTATCAGATGGAACAAAACTAGGTACCATTGTCAGCTACCTTGATGGCGACTCACCACAATTTACTCATTTAAGATCTTCGATGTTAGCTTATGTTTCGATAAACCTACTATCGATGATAAAAAGATTTCCTCGTCACGCTGTCAGAGTCGCTACGGATTCATTTTATATACATAAAAAATATAAGGATTTATTAAAACCGCTACTCGGTAATGGTGAATGGGGGACGTGGAGGATAAAACAAGAAAATATACTTAGTTATTCTGAATCTGCCGATGTTGAAATTAAGGAAATATATTACAGAAATAATAATCAAGCATCAAAATCATCTGTACCATCTGTATACGATCCTGTAGCTAGACATAAGACTGTTTATCTTAACGGATGCGGTGGTTCAGGTAAAACAACTCGTGCGATTAATTTATTTATGAATAATAGTTCAGATACAATTGTTTTGACACCTACACATAAACTTGCTAGAAACATAAAAGAACGAGGAGTAAAATCATGTACATATCATAGTTTCTTTAGATGGTGCAGAGACACGTGGACTCCTGAGCGAATGGGTGAAAAATATATACCTAAGTATATTATATGGGACGAGATATGCACGGTGTCGTTAGAAACACTAAAATCATTTCTTGAATGGTTATTGACAAAGAATACTGCTGTGATTATGTGTGGCGATCATGGTCAACCACCACCCTTTGTTGGACAATCTCCACATGAATGGCTAAAGAATAATGTAGATTATTATGAAGAAATACATGATGACCATAGAGCTACTGATGAGCCGCTGAAAGAACTTAAAATATTAATCAGACTACAGCCAGATAAAATACAATGTGAGATTATGCGTAAAGTAATTCCAGAGACAACTATGAATGATTTTTGGACTTTATGGAAGCCTGCTGATTTGATAGTCGCAAGTAGAAAGATAGTTCGTGATGAAATGCAAAAGAAATTATTTACGTTACATAAAGAAAAGTTTCCAACGTTACCTGTACCTTTGTGTTATCGCCCAGCAGATACTCGACGACAGAATATTAAAGTTGAAATACCAGGTGGAGACGCTGAAAATGTCCGAGTACAAAATCTTGTACTGAATGACATTGTTTTGGTTGCCATTGATGTTGTTGAGAGCGCATTAAACATGGAAAAATCACCGTGGATGTTAGGATACGCTACAGCGATTCATTCGTCACAGGGATTAACTATCTCTGATACAAATATCTGGATTGTAGATGATCGTATCGAATGGTCAAATTTAGTCTATCTTGCAGTATCTCGTGTTAGAAGAATAACTCAACTACATAGGGTTATTACAGATAACGTGATAACTGAGGAAATTACTAATGACGCTGCTGTAATAAATAAAAAATTAGCGGGTTATAAACAATGTGACAAAAAAAATAAGCGTGACTTTGATATTGATACTGAATTTATTATAACACTAAAGCAACTACAGAATAATCATTGTGCAAGCTGTAACGCAATAATGTTATGGCAATATTCGAATAATAATCCAAGACAATTTACCGTAGACAGAATTAATAGTGATCTTGGTCATACACGTGAAAATGTGATGCTGACCTGTCTTGAATGTAATCGACGTCGGGGCGCTGGACGCCCTGGTGCTAATTTATATAAGTGAACGTGGTGGTAATTGTGTATCTGCAGGAATTACTTGTAATTGTTCACGTACAAATCCACGCTGAGGGGCAGTAGAATCTAGTCTGTATATGGCAGGTCTTCCAGTGGATCTAACTACGCTAGAAACTGTATGTGTTGTCACGCTCCAGATAGGGTCAGTAGCTCTTTTTTCCCACCCTCAAGCTCCCCTGGTTCGTATAAATATCTCACAGTTACATTACCTAACACTGGTTGTTCACGGCGTTGTACGTTATCGCTACAGGGTATATATTTTTTTGTTATTGCATTAGAAGGTTTCATGGAAGTTGCACGAGTAATTTCATTATTTAGCGCAGATATCACACTTGGTAACCTTGCAACCCATTCACGAGATCGCTCTCCCGACTTAAAATCAGTAGATATTTCCTTTGCGTATTGATATCCGAATAACCGCTCAGCAAGTGTTCGATTAAATCGTTCAACAATTGCTTGATCACGATGAATTTTGGTATGTCCTCGTCTGATTTTAACGTTATGTCGCTTCATCAAAGATAATACTGCACCAAGAAATTCTTTGCCAGGATCAACTTGTAATAACTGTGGCCATTGTAGACCACCACGTTGATAAATTCGCTCAAACGCAGATGCAACTTCAGATGCTGTCTTTGTTGATAATGGTTCCGTTTCTTTATATCTACTTGCAACGTCAACAACAGTCAATGCGTATTTGTACGTGCGTGATTTTCGTCCACGTGTTTTAACAGTATCATGTGGTAAAAACAAAATATCTGCTTGATGAACTTCATTGGGGATGCTGACATCAAAATGTGCGTAATGAATTTGTTTAGGCGGTGGTAGATAGATTTGCCATATTGCCTGTCGTGCTAACCATGATGCAGCAACATTACGTGAAACTTTTGCTGCTTCAGCAAGTTTACTGATTGCTGCTTTACCTCTCCAATATCCTCTCGGGGAATAATAAATGGATTCCATTATAATAGTTATATAATTAATTACCAGCCCCGAGCATTATTTTACTTTTCATGGCAGATTTTACTAGAAAACTAGCGAGTTTTTCTCTGAGAGATTTATTAGGTATAGCATTTAGCGCATGAATCAATTTCACATCTGCGAGATGCCGCTGCTGCAAATCTTTACTTTTATAAGCAACATCATGAACATGACATGCTTGATCAATTTTATTTACTGGATACTCTCCGGGTCTTGGTTGATCTTGATCATCAAGTCGGATATCAAGTCGAGTTCCAGGACCACAGTAATTATATCCAGGAAGGTGTTTCTCACCGGGGTATTTGGCCCATGGAGCTCCTGGCAATTTCCCTAATGATGCGGTTATATCGCCACCACGCGACGCAGAAATAAATTTATATTTTTTTGTACCACATTTTGCACATTTACCCGTAATTGCACGTCTTTTATTTTTTGTTGTTATCGTTGTCAATCCAACGGTATGGGTAGGTACTCTGCATCGAACACAATATAAACTCATATTATTTATTATATGGATATAATTGACTTTTCAGCGACACGAAAACAAGTCAGTAAAGCACCATCCAGCGCTTCCGAATTCCATTAGAATGATTAAAACGCAATTATTGCTTAATCTGATAATGCGGTGGATGAAGTGGGATAAATTATATTTAGTGGCACCATCTGTAGATGATCAAAGATGCTACGAAGTACTTAAAGATTTTAACGAGAATGCAAAATTATTGAATCAAGATGGCAACGATATTGTTGATTTTATCTCCGATATTGATGAAGTCCCATCCGTAGATGACTTAGATGGATTCATTAATAACCTTGTAGTATACGATGATGTGATGCTGGACAAACAATCTAATCCAGCTAGAATATTTTCTCGAGGTAGACATAAAAACACGGACGTGATTTATGTTACTCAGAGATACACACAGATACCTAAGGTGATCAGAGACAACTGTAATATTTTGGTTGTGTTTAATGGCATAGATAATTATATTTTACAAAATATTTATTATACTTAGTGTTCAGGAGATATGGACATGATTAAATTTAAAAACTTCTTTTCAAAAGCACAAGCTGTTCCATTCGGATTTATAACAATAAATATACATGACGCAAGATCAAGGTACCGTATAGGTCTGGATAAAATCTTTGGTTAATTTATAGCAGCAGAGAGGGAGAACGACAACAATTGAGTGACCCGGCGAGTAAACGAGTCGCATACAAATTTGAAAAATAGTCAAAAATAATCTTGCCCAATTAGAGAATTTTTTGGTTTAAACGTTATTGACATTGTTTATCAGCTTCGTAGAAACCCTTAGTTTTTATAAATAAGGTCTCTACAAAGTTGTAGGGTTCACCCTCTCTGCACACAAAAAATAAAACAACCCGCTTTTAAAAAATGGTCCAAATTATTTGGTTGGTTAGAGGTTTCAATTTGACGTTATTGACCTTGTATCTTGGCTTTTTGAGTATCCCCCCTTCAGGCAAATTTTTCCTATCTTCGTAGGAACCTTTATTTTTATAAAATAAAGGTCTCTACAACTTTGTAGGGTTCACCCTCTCTGCTGCTCAAGCCATTAAAATCACTGAGTCCTTTATTAAAGGCTTTAGCATAAAATATGTACTACTCAAACACATGCATGTATGTCTGTCTAGCTGTCTGTATGCATGTATGTATGCATGTCGATATGATGTTTTAAAATGTATTGACTTGAGAAGAAAAAGAAAGAAAACGAAAACAATTGCAAAAGGTATCATATCAAAAAGTTGTGTTAAATTTAAATACAATTCATGTATCATGGGCCAAAAAATTGCATTTGTCACATTTTAAAACACTTTAAACAACAAATGAAAATTAGGACTGGGGCAAGGATTACCTGGGCATATTGGTGGTAATGGATTATCTTCTATCATTTGGATATGATTCCACAGAACATAAGATTATCTGCATTTTAAAACTCTGTGATGTCTGCAGATCTCAGTTTGACATGATCATTATATCATGACATCAACATTAGTATATCAAGTTGTAACAACATGACCTCTGGGAGAGATTGGACATACAATTACATGGTTGTGACCTCTGTCAAATAATGAAAAGAAACATTTGGGAAATCATTAATAATTGCAGTAATATTTATGTGAAAGAAAAAGCAGTGTTAGTGTGCCTTAAAACACCCAATGCAAAGCAAAGCAAATCAAACTTAACAATAGTGATGACTAAATGACAACAGTGCCAGTCAGAAAAGTGACACCTACATATTACTACATACTGATGCATAACATAAAAAACTGAGACTGACCTTTCATCGGTAAATACATTGATGATTTCTCCTGTAAATTCCACATCTGAATCAAGTAATCCACCAATCACGAAGCTATATCTGGCCCTGTCACTATTATCTATCACAAATGGCCCGCAAATAGATGTGTGGTTTCTAACAACAGCCGTTTCTTTTCCTAGGCTGACTATCACATTGAATAAAAAGATCTACCTATTATTAGTAAAGCAGTCAAAAGTTTTAAAAGGTTGTTTAAATAAACATATACATACATATCTACCAAACGTATGATTATAACTAACTTTGTCTTTACTCATCTGTCAATTGACATAAACCATTAATACAATCGCACCTATCTACATAATTATCATTATATTTATAGATATGTCTAATAATACTAAGTCCACATTGACTCTCATAAGCAAAATGTATTAAAGATAGAATATCGACTCGTACCTTCATTTGTTGTCATCTATTACACCAACAATCACCATCTCTCCATGCCGAATACTATCATCAAATGCAAGTCTAACTTCCTCCTCACGAAACGATTCGGAAACAACCATCCCAGATGTATCCAGACTGAAAGTTGTGCTAAATTTCGATACAAACACAATGCAATATATAAATAGACTGATATTGCTATAGGAATCAAATATTGTATACACATGATACAGTGATGCAGTGCATACGTTGACTATCATTGCTACAGAGATAACACACTGTTTACAGATAGACTGACATTGCCATAGACAAATCATACAGTGCTACATAGATTGATATTGTTTTTAGGAACTTACAGGGATCACAGTTTGCGGTGTGACAACCTTTACCGAGCATAAGCAAAAGATTTGAACCCAAGAGTTTTAGGTCTTTTTCAAGTAATATGGCCATCATTTGCCAAAGCACAAGAAAATAGTTTGAACCGGGGAGTTTGAGGTCTCCCACAGCTAAAATGGCAAATGTTTGCTGGAGCATGTAGACGTTGTTTGAACCTGCGGGTACTAGGTTTTCCCAATCGTTCTGGTATTCTTTCTCAGGAGCACTAGGAAAAGGTTTGAAGCCAACAGTTCTAGGTTTGTACCAATTAATCTGGTAATTATTTGCTGGAAGACGTGAACAACAGTTTGAATTCAAGTGTGTTCTTGATCCTTCCCAAGTATCCCTTGATGGCCATACTTGCACTGATAGTCATGTCTTTGACCCCCATGCTGTATCATCAGTCAATCATATTTATTAATACAAACGTTAAGCTGAGAAGCAAGATGTCATGGTTGAAATTAGAATAAATGTTGGTGCAAAAGTTTTGAAATAAAAATTCTTGACATAAATTGCCAACCTATCATAATCCTGAGTTTCAGGTGTAAATGTATTTCGTTTGCAAGGGAATTTACCCTTTTCAGATATAACGTGAATGGAGATGTTACGGATGTGAAGACTATCAATTTTAAAGCATAAATAACTAAATTATCAGTATGTATTAGACAATAGCTTCACAGAATATTGTTGGATAAACTGTGTAACATATTGTCCACATTGTCTCTGTTCTTTATTGAGGAAGATACAAAAACTATATGTACATATGCTTGAGGTGCTACTACAGCAATTAAACCA
>JAECUM010057365.1:0-13250 GCA_016617855.1 Megalonaias nervosa
TTCGTTGTTTCTTCTGTTTGGGAGCCTAATGTTGCCAAAATCAATGCCTGCTTTTGTTCCTGTACTTTGGACTGTTGTTGTTTTGGACTATTTTCTTTCCCTCTCTCTATTTAGGTCCTCTTTGTTGTTTCTGCTGCTAGGGCACCTAATGTTGCCAAAGTCAATGCCTTTACAGTTTGGACGTTCTGTTGTTCATTTTCTTGTGCGTCTGTTTTCTGGCGGGATCCCTGTTGTATTTGTGGATTTTGCTTAGTCTTATTAATGGATTTTTGTTTGGAATGTTGTGGTTGTTGTTGCTGTTGTTTTACAGCTTGGCTGTAGATGCTTTGGATTCGTTTCTTGTACTGTCTTAGTTGTTGTTGCTGTTGTTGTATAGATGTTTTCTCTTGTGGTTTTTGTAATTGTTGGCTTTCTGGGTTTGTTTTTTCCTGCTGTGTCTTGGGTCTTATTTGCTGTTTTGTTGGTTCTATTTCAGTTCTTGAGTCTGTCATGTCAAGTGACTGTTAGTTTTGTTGTTGCTGATGTTGTTGCTGTTGCTGTTCCATGTTTCCTGGACATTTGTGTGGGGTGTGCCCCGTTAGTCCACATCTGTTACATTTCCTATGATGAATACAGCCTTTATACCACGTTTTTGTCAGAAACCCAAATAAGTAAAAGGCTCTTTTCACGTCTCTTAGTTTGCCCTTTTCTATTTCGAAGATCCTATTCCCATTGTAGATGGATGTCAGGGGAATGGTATCCAATCTGGACGATATAACTTTTATGTTGAACTTCTCTTCAAATCTCTCTTTTGTTGCCTGCAAGGGTATCTCTAAAGGGATGTCACTCAGATGTAGTTCTCCCGTTTGTTTTTTAATTTTCTTCAAGATTGGTGGAGGTTCCTTTACTGTAACCGGCAGCTCTTTAATCGTCATCTCTCCATACGGTAATATTGGCTTCTTATCCCTCGGTCTCAGCATGTAACCTTTGTATCCTTCTCTGTTTATTGAGTACGTTCTTTTTACCAAATCTGGGTTAAGAACCTTTATTGCGACCATGACGTCCGCTGTTCCTGGTACTTGCTCTCTTGATATTCTTGTCATGTCTAGAAATTGAGTCCCTTCTTGGTATAGACATTCTAAAAAGGATCCTTCCATTCTCTCTATTCTTCTTATCTTGAAGAAGTTGTCCAATTTCGATGATTTCAGTTTACTGGCATTTTGTACTGCCATTTTCTCACGTGCAGCTCGCTCTTGTGAGTTGTATTCATTGATCATCTTCTTCACTGTTTTGTTGTTTTAGTTGTGTCTTTGCCAAAATTTGTTATTGTTTTAAATCCGTGTTTCTAAATTCCCATTTATCAAAGTAATGTCCTTCTTCTTTAAATCTGCTTGGTCCTGGCCATTTTGAGATTGATTTACCAATGAATTTTCTTGTCCAACAGGAGTTTAAGTTTTTAAGTCCTTACGACGTGAAAGAGGATTAAGCAGATACAAGAATGACGAATGACATTTCATTTCGTTCCAACTTGTGCCGCATACAATGGTCCCTATCTTCCAGCTCTCGAGTATCTGCGCCCCCTATGCATACTGTCATGCTAACAGAAACTCTAACAATAATTAGCATACGTGTGTGTGTGTGTATAATTATTTTTAATGGAAAAGATTCTATTGACATTTACGAACTGCAAGTCTGTACGATAGCAGACTCCCCCCCCCATATATTGATTTTCAGTTGCCAGAGAAGAAGCTCCCCATCAATTTAAGTTTACTGTTTATCCTTTATATTGCGTGTAACACTTATAAATTGGAGATAAAAAGGTGTTTGACTTTATTCATACTTTTGTATAATGAGAATCAGGGATCGCCCTGGGCTTCGCCAATGTCGCAAATTGCGATTTTTTCCTTATTGGCGACAAAATATACCATCTGGAAATTTTTTTGGCGACAACCTTTTTGGCTGTTTAATTTGTACATAGAATCATGGATTTGAAGTGGAGACATTCAAAGGGACCACGTAAGGAAGCCACAGACTTGCATACACAATGCACTGGAACCTATCTGTTACATAAACAAATCCTTGGTTCGTATTGACAAACCCATCTTTACTGTGCATTATTACATCATAATCCGCTTATGTTGACATCTGGCCCGAGTACTGTAAGCTGTGATACACTCAGTCATGCTACCGGACTATACCTACAACAGACCGACCTCTGAAGACGCGAACAGAAACAGCTACTGTAGCAACAGGGAGGGCAAATCCTACAACTTGTTTTAGGAGGGTTATTTTTGAAAAATAAAGCTTCCTACGAAAATGAAAATACAAGGTCAATAACGTTAAACCGAATCCTCTAACCGACCGAGACTTCTCTAATTGGGTTAGCTTACTTTTGTTATTGATGCTTTTGACGTTTATGTTTTCGTTTTTGTACGTGTGTTCGTTTACCCGTTGGACACTCAATTTTTGTCGTCGCCCTCCCTGCTGCTGTATGGGTGTGGCTTAATTAAATCATTATTATATCAATAATGTAATCTCACTCACACAGTTAAACTAGCTCGACAGCGACTAGAGGCAATTAAGAAATATCTACCCGTCAGTGATTCTGTCAAGCAACAACTACAAGCTCGTCAGGAGTCTCGGGTAGAATTTACAGAGGGTACAGAACAGTTATTTAAACCAAATGTCGAACCAACAAAGAAAATTGTTACAGCAACTGAGGCAGCACAAAAAGCTCTTGAAACCTGTTGATATTGATGGCCGTCTTCGAGCAACTCAACTACAACCTGAAGATCAGCCACAACCTCTGCCAAGAGTCAGAATTAACATCATAGGTAAATTCATACCTGAAGGTATTACCGCTATCAGGGATCGAGACCAAATACTTGATATTGCCGCATATGGATATTATGAAAGAGAAAAATATGTAAAACCCGAATATGTTAGATCTATGAGATCTGTCGATTGGATTAGGGATGTATATCGCATCGCTACTGGTACTCCGCAAATCAGATCTGAGGAAGATGTTAATAATTTTAATATTTTTAAACAGACAGTAGATGAGTATATTAGACAAACAATGCAGGAAAGGAGACAAAAAGGAGAAGAAATGAAGTCGAAACTTGAAGAAGCTAAACAATCAAGGAAACGAAAAGAAAAAGAAATGCAGTCGAAACTTAAAGAGGTTGAACGAGCAAGGAAACAAAAAGAAGAAGAAGATTTGGAATCTGAAGAAATTAGACGAAGGAGGGCATTACGTTCACCAAGTAAGAAAGAAGCAAAAGAAATAACTGGAAGTGGTCTGAGTGATTGGGTCACTCGAGGAAGTGATCTTGATACTTCATGCCCCAATAACGTCCTTGCCGATGTTGAACAATTAAAAATTCTGATTGGTGGAAAACGAGCCGGTAATAATTCCCCAGAAATCATTAATGAAGCAGCTTATATTTGTCAACGATTATTTACAGGCGGTATCATGGATATTAATGTTTATCGGTTCCTCATCGATGAAATCGCTGATGATTACCGCAGTGATTAAGGGTATACAATTAGATCAGTGACAAGAAATTAAGATGATCATACATAATGCTCAACGTGGACCTGTAATGGTCAGGGTGATAAATTCGCGATTACCAACCTATAAAGCGATATACGGAGATGGACTCGGTGATGTTGTTCAGGGTCTATTTAGAAGGATAGTCCCAAAAGCAATACCTATTGCAAAGCAACTGGGAATGAAAGCTATTGACGTTGTTCGTGATAAAGGTATTGGTACTGTTGGCAATATTGCCGGTAAAGCATTCTCAGCAATCAAGGATAGACCAGCACGATTAATACGACGAAAACCTCAGACGGTAAAACTTCAGCCAGTAAAATTACCCAGCACAGAAGTTATGCCTGCAAATGTTAGTAAAATAATAAATCAAGCTGTGAATCAAAAACTAGCAGAGTTGGCTGGTGTACCCCTATCAGAAAAAGAAAAAATATAACTGCTAGTCTGATAGCAGGAAGTGGTCTTCGTGTTAGACGATAGCAAGTATAATAAAGATGTTCAAACGTACATCTGATCCCGAATTTGACATGGACGCGCCAGTTCTCAATGATGAATCTGTGCGCGGTTATCAGTATTATTCTTATGACGCACGTGTACCTAACGAACATGGAAGAATCGAATTACAAGTTCAGGATACAAGTAGATATTTCTTGCCCGCTGAGCCATTCTTTGAGATCGAAGGTAGATTTTTAAAATTAGATGATACAGCATACGGAATTGGTGATCGAGTTGGTTTTGTTAATAATGGCGTCACGGCGTTATTTAACAGTGCCACATACATGATTGACGAAAGAAATATTGAATCATGCCTGGAAAATGTCGACGTTGCCATGACGATACTTAGCCTTGCAAGATACAGCGATGATTACTCGAGATCAGCTGGTCCATCAATGATGTTTGCAAAGGATACAACTGATCATCCGGAAAGCAGAAACGTGACAATGAATGCAGCTGGGGAAGCAGTTGCCTCAATGAATGAAAATTTCAACTTGGGATTTGCAGCACGCAGATCGATGTTGAACGGCGATGAAGAATTTTCATGTGTGATTCCGCTATCACACATCTTTGGATTTTGCAGAAATGTCAGAAAGGTTATCTTCGGGGCAAAACATACAATCGTCCTTGTGAGAAAAGCTACCGATGATGATGCAATATGGCACGCTGAAGGAGTTGATCCAGCTGCAACCGTGGCACTTCATGGAAAGTAATACTGACAAAACTTTCTTTGTGGATGCCAACAGTGACTCCATCACTAACCGAAGAACAACGGTTACTTTCTTTTATGGACAGCGGCGGCAAATCAACATTATTATGGTTGATGATGGCCACAGATAGCGTTCAAAGTAATATTAATGGTTTATTTACATGGCAGATAGCATCACAGCATGTTGTCTCTGCGCCGCGACACATATTCATTGCTTTCCAAGATGTTAAACGAGTAAACTTACAACTACATAATGTGATGATATTTGACAAACTTGGTGTTACTGAAGTTTAACTGAGAATAGATAGACATCAAGAACCAGCTGAGGATATATTACTGAATTTTGATAACAATCATGTTGCACGTGCATATCATGGTTTGATGATATTCATGGGGCGTGATCAAAATTTTGATTCTGGTTTGCAAATATCTCAGCGGGATTTCACAACATTATACCCGATCTATTATTTCTCACTGGAACACTTGGATTTGTTCAGACAATCTGTCGTTGAAATACACTTTCGTGCTCGTGTGGTAAGAGGAGCAGCTGTTGCTAATTACAGAGCAATCGCTGTTATACTCTCAGATAAAACAATGTTGTTTGAAGGTGTTGGTGGACTAATGAGAGTCATTGATGCCCCAGTCGAAAACATGTAATTGAATCATTCATGATATTATAATGTCATATCATCATGTTAGTGTCAATCTGATTCCTGGTCAGATTAAAAAGCTACAATCAGTATCAAAAAAGAATTCGGGAATAAAAATATTACTGAAATCAGAACAGATCACAGGCGGTCTAAATAAACTATCATTGACTGAACGTCACCTCAGGCATTTCAATGACGCCAAACGATCAAAAACCGGCGTACGACTTAACCTTTCTACGGGCGCCATTAAAGACGAAATCAAGACGGGTGGTATAAATCCACTTCTCGCATCTATACCAGCGTTGATAGCCGCTGCAGCCCCAGCTGCACTTAGTGCTGTTGGAACTGCCGCTGGGATGGCATTAAAGAAGGAAACAGGTCACGGACTAAAAAGTTCCAAAAAAGGGAAAGGTCGAAGACTACCAGGAACTCCTCATTCATGGTACGGTCAATCCACGGGGAAAGGTCTAAGACTCCCCGGACACATCGTTGATACTTCCCATGTCCAATTTTGATTTACTTGATGCTGCTAAGCGATTAAATATCAAAAACTTCAGAGGTGCTTTTATGCGTGATCAATTGCCAAAACAACCAAACCGTGTTGAAACCGGTATTATTAATCTCGATGGCAGTTCTGGCCCAGGTGCTCACTGGGTTGCATACGCGATTGATCCACATGGAATTATTTATTTTGATTCGTATGGACTGGCACCACTGAATGAATTTTTAAAATATGTCGGCGACCTTCAAAACATTCCCGTATGGTATTCAACATTACCAACACAGACAATAACTGATCCGCCAATATGTGGCCGTGAAGTAATTGCTGTACATGACGCTGTGTCATCATCAATGACACCACCTCATAAAGTCGTACACGATTATACCACCAGACGATATAGCCATCCACCGTCGTTTTAAATGGATCTTAGTGAATATACAATGGTAGATATTTTCGGAAGATCTTCTCGGAGTCTCAAACCTTGAGGTGAATTATCCAAATACGGAACACTTGATCATATCAAGGACGAGATAGCTAATCTTTTGCGTCTCGTAGATGTGGACCAAAATGAAGTTGTTGCTTTTCAGGATCAACAAGGACGATTAAAGACGAGTAATATTCCGTTGACAGATATTATTTTGCGAGTTCCAGATGCAGCCGAAAATAACTTAGCGGTATTTACTAAAACGGTACATTTAAAAACTCGGAGGAATCAGCCTTAACACCTATGGGTGAGATTGCTGGACGAATTAGAAGAATTGGAGATATTATATATGTCGATCTCAATATGAGCAGAAATGCAATTATGAATGTGAGAGAACCAAAATCAGACGATGATGTGACAACAAAAAGATATGTAGACAGCAACAACAACACGATCAGAACTGAGATCAATGATCGTTTGTTATCCGCCGGTGATACAATGACTGGTTCTCTCAACATGGCTAATAATAAAATTACTGGTCTTGGAGAACCAGAATCAAACGATGTCGCTGCAACGAAGAAATATGTCGATGATTGCAACATCCCGACGATGAAAATCAATAATAGATTGGCCACATTTAGATCTGATCATACTACTCACGTAACCAAGTTTACAAATTTTTGTAGAAACACAGAGTTATTAATGAATTTTTGGAAGTCCTGCAGTTATCGACATTAAACTCTCTGACATAAATAAAATATTAATAAATTAGATATCTCGCTAAAGTTACTGGTATATACAGATTTTCAGTACTCGGCTTTGAAACATTTATAGCATCTACCACCACAATTTATTTTCGATTTCCAGCTAATGTATCTTCTGGAGCTGTGTTAGTAGTCCTGGATCAAAACGATGATGTAACATTCGTCGTGGAACCCGATAAACAAGGCCTCGGCGTGTTGTATTATTGGTGTCTTGAATTAGTTGCTAAACTACCACCTACTTAAATCATATAATGAACCAATCGATTGACTTTGTTGCGGCACAACATTACACATACGAACAAGTGTGTTTGTTACAGACCCAACTAGAAAATATCATTGATTAGTAAAACTAAAATAATACCGCAGACGTATCGTTGTTACTGACATAATTGTGTACTCGGTTTCCGCGGTAGTCGATGCAACAGTAACTACAATTGGATCATTATCAGCGTCATACATAATTGCACCAGAAATAGGAATTGGTCTTGCAGTTATAACTGGTGTTGCTGGCATTCTTAATATAATTGCAAGAAAGATATTCACGTGTGCGGCTATCAGCGGCAACACACGCGCATGCCAAATTATCATCGCTGCTATCATCATGGCTCAATGATGGAATAATTTCAGATCAGGAATTCGCAGAATTAATTATGGTTTACCATGAAGCAACTGGAAACCAAAACCCCTTGACAGAGTCAAGGACAGAATCACCTTAATTTAAATCAGGAAGTAAATAATAATAGTGTCATCAAACGATCAAAGATCGTCACAATTGCTAGAGAAAAATTGTCGCTAATACAACACCAGCAACAACCACGATGATATCAGCGAGCGCAACCAATCCTGAATTCGACGTTAGCTTTCCAACGGCAATTCCAGCCAAAGAAATAGCATTAGCACAATTGCGAGTATATTACAGCTGGCCCAATATTAGATCAAAGTCATTCGGTGGGTTGCAAGCAAATAACTCATTAGTGTTTTCTTATAATAAATAAATCTGATGGAACTCCCGATTGGCAAGTTGTCGGTATTCCTACGGGCAGTTATCAAATAGAACAGATTAATAGTGAATTCCAACGCAGAATTAAATCTATCACAGGAAAAGAATCCAAAATCGTTATTACGGTTCACGAGCCAACATTATCAGCTGCGGTAGAAATATCAACACCCGACTACGCCGTAGATAAATATCAATCATCGATCGGAACTGTATTAGGATGACTGGAAGTACAACCACCAGCACCTGCAGCGATACCACAGCCTCAACGAGCTGATTACATTTCAGACAAGAAAATATTTTTAAAACTTCCAGAATATCGAAAAACTTATTCATGGAAATACATAGAAAAAGTGACATAGAATCTGATGGAATACTTTCTTATTTTATATTAAACAATGAAAAACTTCCTATATTAACAAGAAAATTATATATCCAATTATCGATGAACCATTTATTAATTCATTCGCTGATGCCATCAGAAATGATCATCAACATGTATCAAACTACGAATTTTATTTTCCAGTATAGCACAATATTACAACGATGATATGAAGCAACAGATCATTGAAACGATACAAGATCTCAACCAGGTTGCATCCGACCTCAAATATGTCAATCGTGTTATTTTTTCAACACAGTATTTGCCGATCAAAAAATTTCAGATACAATAACCCTTAAACAGTTATTTGCTGAACATTATAAAATTACACGAAAACAATTGCCAATATTTGTTACACCAGGATTTAACGCCGACGAACTGAAAAAAAACCCCAAATAGTTAACGATATCATTGATGGTATTTTCCACAAATATTGGAATCAAGGAAATAAATAACCCCTCCGGTGAATATTCTAAAGTATAACAATGATCCATACGGTGGTGGTCGTCAGATATCACCAGGTGTTGTCGCGATCACATCAACGATCGCAGTCAATCTTGTATGTGATGCAATCGACGGCAGTTATCAAGTAGATTTTGAAAAATCCTGGCAGGCACAGCATGGATATAAATATTCATTTACCCCTGATGTACCTCCTGGGTTTTTAATTGTGTCAGTACCTGTTAATCCGGTTTATCTACGATGTCATAACCCACTATTGTCATGGATGCATTTTAGACTTACTGACCAAACCGGACACTTACTTGATTTAAGGAATGAAGTTTTGGCAATAAGTATGTATGTGCGTTCGTAGCTACTTTTTGTTGGAAATATAGAGAAATAAACATAAATCTGAATCAGAACAAAAATGAATATTATAAACAGAATAAAAATAAATGTTTTAATCAGAATCTGAATCTGAATCTGAATCAAAATAAATATTATAATCAGAATAAATATTATAATCAGAATCTGAATCTGAATCAGAATAAAAATAAATATTATAACCATAATCTGAATAAATATTATAATCAGAATAAAAATTGTTACGTGGCTCGTACAAAAGTAACAAAGAAAAGAGTGAAGTCAACATGCTTTGTAAATTTAACAAAATAATTTAGTCCCCTAGAAAAACAAGGTAAAATAATGAAAAAGGACTTACGGTTTATGAATCAAATCCAAAAATTAATCCAATAATTAAAAATGAAAGTCCTATCACTGAACAGTTCCAAATGATTCAAAGTTTGAATCCCGATGAAGTTCCAAGACGGAAGGCGATGACGTCTTCTATAACCTGTTTTGTGTTGTCTTGTCAAAAATTCCTTGTTGAATCACCAAGAATAATATTACAGCTTTAGAATTCCAAATAATTTTCAGTAAATGTCTTTGTCCTGTTACGTGTAGGCTTGTACAATAATAACAAGAGAAAAGAGTGAAGTCAACAAGCTTTGTATATTTTAACAAAATAATTTATTTCCCTAGAAAACAATGTAAAAATTGGAAATAGGACTTACGATTTGTGAATATAATCCAAAATTTAATCCTAAGAATGAAAAATACAAGTCCTATCACTAAATAGTTCTATTAGAATCCAGGTTCTAATCTCGACGACGTTCCAATATGGAAGGCGATGACGTCAGATGTGGTCCTTGTACAAATAGCAACAATTCCTCAATTGAATCACAGTTTATGTTTCCGAATAATTTCCAGAATAAATTTCCACTGAATTTCTTTCTCCCAGAATTTTATAAAACAGTACACTCGTTTGGTTTTCTAGAGAATAAATTATTAAATTCCAAAAACAAATGAACTTCAAAAACAATCTGGTTTCAACAATAGAAATCTATCCAGCCTTCAAGGTTTCAAAAATACAACTAACTGAAAAGCGCTCAGAAAGGGTATTAAATCCAGCCAAATCATCATCCCGTTCTCTCGAGATAGATCACGTGGTCTCTTAACACTTGAACAACGCAATAGGAAAAGTGTAATTTGTCACGTAGCAAGAACAGCCCTATCTAAGAACCAGACTCTCACTCTGAAATAAATTTAAAAATAAAACATTGTTTATTCAGACTAGACCGAAATGACCTTGGCAATAGCCAATCGTTTTCGCGTAGTGTTTATACCAGCACGGACCAAGATAAACTAAAAATAATGCTAATGTAACACCTTTTTTGTTTTAGATAAACAGAATTACTGAAAGAAAATATCGAATCCCGTGAAAATAATCATTGCAATAAAATGTAATGAATGTAATGAAACAAAAATAAAATAAAAAAGAATTTTAAAACTTAACACACAAGCAATTTAGTTACATATACGTAACAGTCCAAGAATTCTAATGAGCACTAGATAAAGTCTCCAGGGAAAATAAATTATCTTAAATAAAAACTCAATTCAAACTGGCAACAACAAAATAAATACCTTTGAGCCCGAAGGTATGAATTACGACTGACTGGAAAAACACTTTGATACGTCACTTTAACTCCAACTGAAACGCAAAAGAACCACGTGATCACTTTCTTTCGAGAAATGTAGTAACATCATATGTCAATTATCAAGTAGGCCATGTATGGATTCGATTGTACTGAACGAATCAAGATTCAAAAATAAAAAATTTTAAAAGTTGTTTACAACAGAGCTCAAGCTGGCCCTGAAATCTATGTCACTAAAAGATACAATGTTTCTACGAACTGCATATTTATCAGGTTTAACAGAACTGAACTGAATTTTCTGAAAAAATGTCAAATTCAGTGAATAAAGTTATCATTACAATAGCATGTAATGAAATAAAAATAAGATAAAAAAGAAATGTAAAACTAACACACAAGTAATTAAATGACATATACGTAGCAAAATAAATATTATAATCTGAATCAGAATAAATATTATAATCAAAATCTGAATCTGAATCAGAATAAATATTATAATCAGAATCTGAATCTGAATCAAAATCACAATAAATATTATAATCTGAATAAATCTGATTCTAGATAAATATGATTCTGAATAAATATTATAATCTGATTCTGCATAAATATTATAATCTGATTCTGAATAAATATTATTAGAATAAATCTGATTCTGCATAAATATTATAATCTGATTTTGCATAAATATTATTATCAGAATTACTCTGATTCTGAATAAATCTGATTCTGGATAAATATTATAATCTGATTCTGCATAAATATGATTATCAGAATAAATCTGATTCTGATTAAATCTGATTCTGCATAAATACTATGATCTGATTCTGCATAAATATTATTATCAGAATATAAAAATATTATAATTTGATTCTGCATAAATATTATCAGAATAAAGAAAATATTATAATCTGATTCTGCATAAATATTACTATCAGAATAAATATTATAATCTGAATAAGAATAAAATTAAAAATAAATCTGAACAAAAATTAAAATATTTCTGAATCAGAATTTGAATCTGAATAAATCTTATAATCTGAATCTGAGTCAGAATAAAAATAAAAATATTTCTGAATCAGAATAAAAATTAAAAATAAATCTGAATCTGAGTCAGAACAAATACACCTTTCACTTTCATAATCCCTCTTGACTTTAGTAACTGACCTTGTCACCGAGTTTACACTCGTACATAAATTGTTTCAGTTTTCGCACACGTGAACTCACAAGTTTCGTATTCGGGTGATAATTCTGATCTAACTTTCTCAATCGCGTTTGCAAGTGAAACAAATTTTTGAATATCCTCATCATCGACATAAAGTAGAGATTGTTTCATGGCTTGTTGAGGTAAGTTAATAAATCCGTATTCAGCTACTAGAGTATATGTCCCATCATATTTCCATTCCTGTAGCGCTTCAAAATCATTTGTGATTTTTTTTCAGGATCCAATTGATCAGATAATTCTATATCCTCATCATATAATTTTTTAACCTCAGAAATAATTGCATTAATAATTTGCACATTCCCCCCCCCCCCAATATCAAATCCCGGGGAGAGTGCAAAACGGCACCGTGATTTAGTCTTTTTATTTGCTACATGTTGTACTGAATTAGAGTGAACATCAAAATATTTGTCAGCTACATTCATCAATGGGAATTTATTTTTCTTCGCCGGTCTCCACGTTCACAGATTTAAAAGCCCTGGGAAATTTGCTATATTTTACAGTACATCCACGTGCAGAATTCTGACTTTGTGTAATAGCCTGTCAGTTACATAAAGAATTATTTTTCTGATCTGAATCAATATGATCGATTACAAGTCCGTCTTCGATTAATCCATAAAAACACTCGTATACGAATTTATGACATAAATATCTTTCTTTTCCAACAGTAATTCTGAAATAACCGGCATTATCAACAGAACCAACTGTTTTTTTTTTCAATCGACAGTTCCTAATTACACCATCTCGAGATGCTTCATAATTCTCGATGATGGGATGCTTCACAAATTCATTTTGCACCATTTATATGATAATATCATTTGTCTAAATTAATATTTTATTGTTGGAGTAAAAAGCTGGCGAAATAGTCTTCGATGTTTTTTATACCAGCAACCTTGTTGCCGGTGTTATTTTTTTTAATCATAATATCGTTTCAGCTCTCTGTATTTTTTACCACCGCATTTTACACACAGCTGCGTTTCTCCTCTAACCCCAACACCACATTTCAAACATGGTTTTGGTCCCAGACTTCCGCGACGCACACTTTGCATACGGAATCCACATAATTCATTTACGCTAGCCCTGTTACAAGGAACTGAAGAACCAATCATTAACCACTTGCATTAATTCTTTTGCTTGAATCATT
>JAECUM010057366.1:0-25141 GCA_016617855.1 Megalonaias nervosa
CACCTGTTTACAAGTCCAGCCACATAATTTTGAGACCCTCTTGTTAATGAACGGAAATCATTGTCATGCAGCAAATATGGTTATCTGCTTTACAATAATGGCTCAGATATTTGATTTAATTTATCAAGTATTCTGAAAATTCTCCGCAAAATGTGCATAACAATGAAATAGCTAAATTCGACATGACTTCCAAAGCTTCGTTGTTTTGCCCTGACCAATATCTTGATGTAAGAAAGAGAACCAATAACCCTATAGTAGAATATGGCATAACGATTCTTTATCATATTCTCAATAACGCCTTCGTATGCTGTCAAGTGAGAGTAACAGTTTACATTTTAAATGTATCACTGACTAATTGAGGTCGGTTTGATGACTATGTCACTGGGCTCAATTTCTGCTCTTCTCTTCAACCAGTGCCGGATTAAACCATGTGGAGGCCCTAGCCAGTCGAAATCTCGGGGCCTCCTTCGCATATTATCTCCTAATACGTCAAGATCAAATCAATTCTATATTATTTTGATCCGTTGTCGCGGGGCCCCTAAAAGGCGTGGGGCCCATAGGCTGGTGCCTACTCTGCCTATTTGGTAATCCGGCACTGTTTTCCACCTTTGATATGCTTTGTTCTTACTGAGCTACACATCACTTTGTTTGAGTGTATCATTTATTCCAATAGGTTCCATGCAGATTTAAAAAACTTTTCAGATCTTCTCAATTATCCTACGATGAAATGACTAAACAACGCAAAGACATTCGTAGTTTTTCCCTTGACAAACGAATATTGCACAAATGAAGATGTTATGTACTTTCTGAATAACTGTATTCCTCTCCTTCTTTCCGTACCTCCTTCTGTCATTCTAGAAGTTGACATTGCAGAATAAATATTTTAGGGGTATATCATGCAAATAAAATCTACGTATATTCAGATTTAAGAAGGGAGCCAAACACTATATCAATTTTTAGGGCGCCTTTAACTTAAGTGGACGGCCTCGTGTGTGTGTGTGTGTGTGTATATATATATATATATATATATATATATATATATATATATATATATATATATATATATATATATATATATATATATATGGAATCCTACAAAAACAAAATAGATACTTCATACAAATCTAGACAAATGTAAAATATGAACACGATGATACTTGAAATTTACAACAGAACTGTGTTACATATCGATGAAGAAGAAACTAGGTAGGACGCATAAACTTCGCAAAGAATGTCCCGTATTTCTTCGTTTATCAAAGGTAATGCATACTGAAACGAGCGAAGGGATGACGTGGGATACACTGAACAGTGCAAGTGCGAAATATATGGTAGTGTTGTGATACATTTCAAGCTAACAATTCTATGTATACTCATCAGAATGAGGGAATCTGGAGAATAAAATAGGATAGCAAATAAAGAACAAAAGTGTGTATGTATGTACGCATAATATTTATTATTTCATGCATTTTGTATGTATTGTTATAATAATTCATATTTGGGGTTTTTGCGTAGCAAATATAAGTTTCAGTCTTCTCATGAAACAGTTCTTGTATGTATGTATGTATGTATGTATGTATGTATGTATGCTTTTAAGTTTCATTAAAACTTTACATTACATTTGCTTATGTTTTACGATTTGTGTGCTTTTGCTGTTAAACATGTGATGTTTATTAAATGCTTTAATTAAATATCATGTATTCTTTAGTTTTCCATTTTAACAAATACTCCAGACTTTATTTTCTTTTTATCGTATATAAGAATGAATCTTTCTATGCAATTGGTTTAATTTAATTACACAACGGGCATAATGAAAATCGTTTGTCAAATGTATGGAAGAGTTTTCATGTGCAGTTTTAAAATAAACGATATTCTGAAAGAAATATGTGGGTTAAGGCCTCGGGCTCTACCAATATGGGTATGTGTGAAAGGGTCGGTGGTTGTTACGGAGACTTCGATAGCTGATTGAACAATTCCATAACAAACGAAACATATTTGAAAATAATAAATAAAAATAAGAAACCAATTAAAGATCAGTTGCCACAGACAAGTCACTAAAAGACTTAGTGATTCATTTAAGAGTGATTTAAATTAGTACATCTTTTACGGCGGTAAGAATCAAAATTTGTATATATGTTTCAGTAATGTTGAACCATACTTTAAAAGACCATAGTTGGGAACATTACACAATTCGGATCTATAAAAGCAAAGCTCAAATTCCTGATTAACATATATAATGACCAACTGAAGAAGGAGAGAAAGTTTATTATAACGTAATAGACAGAGGTGAGCTAGATAATCTCATATAATCTTTTTTTTGGGGGGGGTGACGTTCTACGTTTTGGAAAGAAAAGAAGACAAGTAAAAAATTTTGTTTTTGACGTTTTCTTTCTTCAATGCAGTAAGATCTGTGTCAAATTCACCAAATGATCATGTAGAAAGATCATCAATATGCAGTTCGTATCGATAAATTTATTGTTTTAATAGATAGCTAAAGTAGAGATCATCGGGACAATGAAAGCTTAATGTTTTATGTTTTATGTAACTGTTTAAAAAATATTGCGAGGCGGGGATATGGACGTCCACGTTGGAGTTGTGCGATATCTTCCAGAAAATGTATGCAAGCGAGACCGCGTACACTGTTACAGCGTATTCGATTTAGTATATGAAGCAAATGTCACAGATGTCAGCAGTTTGATTAGAATTTTGGAGAGACAATTGTTACGTGACTAGGCTCGTGCAAAGTAACAAAGAAAAGAGTGAAGTCAGCAAGCTTTGTAAATTTAACAAAATAATTTATTTCCCTAGAAAACAAGGTAAAAATATGAAAAAGAACTTACGGTTTGTGAATATAATCCAAAATTTATTCCTAGAATTTAAAATATAAGACCTACCACTAAAAAGTTCAATTTGAACCCAAGTTCGAATCTCGATGAAATTCCAAGATGGAAGGCGATGACGTCCTCTATAACCAGTTTTGTGCTGATGTGTCAACAGTTTCTTGTTGAGTCACCGAAAATATAACTCCGGCTTTAGAATTCCGAATAATTTCCACTAAATTTCTTTGTCCAAGAATTTTTATGAACACTGGTATTTTCCAGGGATTATAAATTATTAAATCCAAACAATAGAAGAAGTTTAAATCAAACTGGCATCAACATTAAAATAAAACCTTGAGCTCTAAAAGTGTAAACTACGACTGAATTAAAATCACTGAGATATGAGTATTAAACCCAACTAAAACGCAATTTCAGATCCGTGTGATGGGTCACGTGGTGATTTACTTCGAACAGCGCAGTAAAATAATATGGCAATTAGCACGCAGGCTATTTACAGGTTCGATGGTACTGAACGAATCTTACTATAAGATTCAATAATAATAAAAAAAATAATAAAAAAGGTTGTTTACAACAGAGCTGACGCAAGCCAAGAACGACCTTGATTACGACCAATGATTTTCACTCAGTGTTTACTAAATCTGAATCAAGATCAAGAACTAGGTCAGGTAAAAATACAATGTAGCAATCATTTTGCGTTCTAATCAGGCTAAAAGAACTGAACTGAATTTGCTGAGAAAAATGTCAAATCCAGAAGAGAAAAAAATTATCAGTACAATAAAATGTAATGAAACAAACATGAAATTAAAAGAAATTTAAAACTAACACACAAATAATTTAATTACATTCACGTAACAATTTTTCTGATCATTTAGGGTGTAAGTCTATGTGGACTTCGCAAGCTAACATATAGATATTCGAAAGGATATAATAAATGCTTCTCGGTCATTGTTGGCAAAATAAAAAATTATGTTGAGTATGAAGGGTCAAGGTCAGTTTGCCATTATGCACCGATCACCAATTTCTTTTTATGTCTGACCCATCAGTCAATGTATTCGGTTAAATGACTTGGAAAGGATAAATAAATTAGTTGAGGAGAGGAAAATACGCCTGATAATTCTGAGAATGGTGATACTTTTTGCATATTCAATGAGGAATTTCATACATCAGCACATCTTCATGGTCATTTCTTTCAAATACATGTATCAGTAAGTTAACGCTATATTTATTGATGCCCAAAACAGAGTTGATTTTAGCTGATTATTTTGAATTATTCTCCTGGGTATAAGACACAAAATAAATATACATTCTGTGAGCATCTACATTTTATTTTCTATTGTTTTGAATCTCTTGTTTTAAGTTGGATAATTTAAGATTGATACTATGAAATCCGTTATGGTGTGTACTTCCTGAATCAAGTCAGAGAGAATGAATGTCAGAGTAAGAACTGATAACATCTACTTTACTCATTTTTGTGTATTTTGGTTGAGCGTCCAAAAATAATTAGTGGAATCTATAAATTGTTGTCAGAATCTGAACGCCTGGAAATACATTAAGTTTGGCAGACAATTTTGTCTATGGCAGGGTTGCACAACAGTTCAGGATCACTTTCTCCACCTTTCTTGCACAGTATCGTAATACCCTTTAATCTCACCATCAATATATAGAAAGAGAAAGAAAGAAAACCTGAGAAAAATGCTAATATTTTTAGGGAAAATCCATAAAGCAATAATTACCAAACAACCAAAATGACATGAAAAAAAGAACAACTGAGGCAGAGAAAAAATGCTGCACACCAACATAATAATACTACTCCAAGATCACGTGACAGCAAAATAAAACTATTCCTATTGTCTTTGAATGCATTTTAAAGATTTAATAGTACTGCGTTATATCATTGATACGGTAATCTGCGGTCAGTTTGTCTATGCATGTTACGGCCCATCTGATCCTGATAATCAACGTAATTTGTCGTGTCCTTCATATTGACACTGATATAAATTAAGTTGTTCTTTATCAGGAAGAATTTTATCCTTATTTGTTTCCTATTTTGGCATATTCCATGTTTACTGATAAACCTGTACTAACTCCAACACATACTGTGATATAAAAAGCCTATTGCTCAATATAAGCTTGCATTGCCAGTTTTCAATCTTCAATCACAATTATTAGTTTCATCACGCACACACACACAAACACACACCAGTGTGTGGAAAAGTATTATACACACATTCAAATGTTAATTGGAATTGAATTGTAATGGGAAAAAGTAATGGATTTGTAGATAATGAATTTTTTTTTTTTTTTCAGGATCTTTCAAACTAATGAATTACTGTTTAAAATATAAATCTCAACTGCTGTCCCCCCCCATATGTCTATCCAACGATTTATTGTCTAACCATCTCCCCGTCTGCGCTCTCTCTCTCTCTCTCTCTCTCTCTCTCTCTCTCTCTCTCTCTCTCTCTCGTTCGTTTTTCTAATTAAGTTTGAAAAAGAAAATTACATATATTGTATAATTTCTGTTTTATTAATGTTAGTCATTCAAGATGTCAGTAAAGTATTTAAAAAACCAATTCATTAACGTAATGAGAAAGTCTGCTCTAGCATTATATGCCCATATCCAGAGTCTTTATCACTGTAAGGCAAAGAAAAAAAATCACATCATTAAAAAAAAATAAGAATTGCGCCTTCTTGGAGCTATAAACAACTTCCGCGTCAGGACTTGTTTACAAAGTATTTAAAAGAGATCAAAGGAATTTAAAAGAATAACCTTCGATAAACCTACTCATCAGTAATCTTAAAGAATATCAATATTTCAAAGATATCCAGGGGTAGCTTTGTCAAAAAAAAAATAGGAAACATTAAAAAATAAATTTCATCCATTACTTTGTTTCTTTCCGCTGAATAATGGTCATGCGGCGTGACTCAGTGAACAACAGAGTGCACAGTAAGATTAGAATATGAGCACTATGGTCTACGAGTGGTCGAGAAGGTTTCGTTTCTCTCATGGCTGCGCAGGATAAAAAAAAAATGTACGTCGGCAAAAACGTAAAATACGTTGCCCTCTTCCATTGGTACAGCGACACAATTGTTCATTCTTGTACTCTGTAGTCTAGATGTCGCATTTCCACTGCAAGTCAAATGATACATTGCAATAGTCACAATAAATGCCAGTTAAAATAAGAAATTTATTGCTAACATCATTCCAATGGAAATACATTCAATTTTATTTAAGGTGGAATTTGACTTAAGTTAAATCCGCCTGATACAAAATGATAATGCGTGCCTTTATACTTACAAAAACACTTAGCTTTACTGGAACTTTCTTTATTCAACTAAATAATTAGAATTGTGGATCTTTTATACCTGGCTGCTACCAAGTCTCAAATTTGTATCACCACTAAGTGCCATTATGTATTTATGTTAGTTTTTCTATGTGCAGTACATTTTATTTTTGGACTGTATACCTGGACTTGTATTAAGCAAATATTAGTTTGCTCTTGGTAGAAGCTGTATGTAGGGCAATGTACATAAAACAAGACAAAGGACAACTCAAGAAACAATATTAGGAAAGACAACTGTAAATATTTGCTTCTGTCATTATAAAACTTTAGAAGAAAGATACATGTCCACACACGAGCATGCATTTGAATCAATATTTGATTGTAAGTTTGCTTACTTGTCATTCTCCACGGAATAACAACTGGAAGTCCTGGGAGGGACGATTTGAAGGTAAAAAGAAAGTTGCTCACGGGTTCATTATTCTTGTTACATTTATCCAATTCTTCGACCATGACCGCTACTTGGAAACACTGCTTTCGTGTATAGACCACCTAGCAAATGTCAACTTATATATATATATATATATATATATATATATATATTATATAGCAGCAATAATATATATATATATATATATATATATATATATATATATATATATATATATATATATATATATATATATATGTTACACATAATTACTTCGGATGGCATCGCCTGAAAACGGTGGAATAAAATAAAACAAACTCTTGTATTGTTCTACGGTCTAAAATAATTCTAATTCAAAAAGGAATTTGAAGCAAATGCGCTGAGTACTAAATCTGCAGACAAATAAAAATGCACATGATGACACGTGATCCTATGAGCTTTCCGTTCCCAATACGCCAGTGCCGGATTAAACCCTGTGGATGCCCCTAAGCAGTCGAAATCTCGGGGGCCCCCCTCGCAAATTATCTCCTAATATGTCAAGATCAAATCAATTCAATATTATTTTGATCCGTTGTCGCGGGGCCCCTGAAAGGCGTGCGGCTTATAGGCCGGTGCCTACTCTGTAAATATGATAATCCGGCATTGCAATAAGCAGTTGATAAACGTAGGGCACATGGAGGCATTGAAGGTTAAATATTACATTTACTTTCACTTAATTCTAATAATGTTCATTGAGGACCACAAAATAAATTATTTTCCCACCATTCATGTCGGGTATGTAAGCTTAACATCAAGATGTTAATATAAATTTAAACAGAATTTTAAAAAAAGAACTTCAACGTTTCGATTAAGTTGAAAGAAGTGTATGAGAAAAGAAATCAAAAGTTGCGCGTATGCATGCAAAATTGGAAATTTTGATTAAGAAGTTTTGCAGAATGCGTAGTTTGATTTGGAAATGTAACGAATAATGATTAACTACGCAGCTGGTGGAAAGCCAAAGACCGGTGGATAAATTCGAGGTCCCTTCGCTTGGATAAAATATTTAAGTGAAAACAATACACTTCTAAGAGATTGTTGGGAAGCCTTCTTGGGTGTCTTGCATAATCGTGTATGTTGTTGACATGCTATAATCACAGTTGTCGGTGCATATATTTTAGTATAAATCAGATCTCACCTAATCCCTGTTTAAAATACATGAATGCCCAATACGCTTTATAGGAAATTTGTTTAAAGAATTAAAATAAACACTGCTACAGTTAAAGGTTTTTTGTCCCAATATGCCTGTACAGGAAAATCCATAGAGTGGTAGCTGGGTGTCTTGGATAACAAATCCTGAGACATTTCCCTTAAAACTTACTTGACTCGTCAGTTTCCAGCTCGAGTGGACACTTGCAGGCCTGTGAATGTCGATATAGTCAATATACACCATCATCAAATTCTCCCTGTGCCCACTATACACAATGTAAAGCAAAGGAAATTTTTTATATTGTTTTATATAAGGCAGAGCAAGGGAGTTGTAAGTGTTTCACTACTAATTGCATGAAGAGGGTGGGGGGTGAGAGGGTGGGATTTGGAGAATGGAGTTTTATTTTTGTGCACATGAAATGCAGGGTACAAGTTTTCGTGTCAAAAGAACGAGATGAATTACTGTCTAATTATAATGAAAGCTAATTTCTTGACACCATTAGGGACAGCGATACGTTATGATTGCCAAATACACCTCGCCTCCAAATAACTATAAACTGCTCTCTGCTCTGTTAAAACTTGCTTACAATCTAATATCAAACGTTCTTCTAAAGGACACTAAGAACATTCTTTAGTAAGTCTATACGGACACCAAGAACATTTGTTAGTTGGTTTATACAAGGTTTACGGACACCAAGGACATTCTTTCGTAAGTCTGTACAAGGTTTACGGACACCAAGGGCATTCATTAGCTGGTTTATACAAGGTTTACGGACAGTAAGGAAATTCTTTAATCAGTTTGTAAAAAGGTTTACGGACACCAAGGACATTCATTAGTTGGTTTATACAAGATTTACAGACACCAAGGAAATTCTTTAGCCAGTTTGTAAAATGAATACGGACACCAAGGAAATTCTTTACTCAGTTTGTAAAAGGCTTATGGAAGCCAAGGACATTCATTAGCTGGTTTATACAAGATTTACGGACACAAAAGGACACTCTTTAGTCAGTTTGTAAAAGGTTTGCGGACACCAAGGAAACTCTTTAGTTAGTTTATGAAAGGTTTACTGGCTATATTTCATTCTATATGACCATTAAAATCAGTAAACCTCTCCCGCTGAAAGAAAAGAAGGGAGAGATTTCTAAAACGAATGCCAGGATAAAGTTGCGATTGAACATGGTTAAAGTAAGCCGTACATCATTCGGATCATGCTTTAGTCTCCATAGTGATACAAAGAAGACATAACTATAATACATAAACAACCACAGAAAGTGAAGTGAGAATGTGAACTACATATAACCCGTCTAATGAAGAAATATAAGAGAGAAAGAGTAAACATAACATCATTCAATATTAACTTTTACCTGAATAAGTATAATAAATCTTAAACACGTTTAATCAGTAAAGCACATAAAAATAAGAAAGCAAAAATTAGGAATCTGATTTCTAAACAAAATGCACTGGACGTCACCAAAATATGTTTACATGTACATGCAAAGATACACTAGTCACTATTACATTTAACGTTATTGTTCAAACAAACAAACAGGTTTTGAAAACGAGCGAGGTAAGGATCAACTTTACTATGGAATAATAAATCACAAGAAAAGAAACTGAAACTCACGTAAATATGTTGGCTGTCTCAAATGCCATCTCCACTGCCTTTTCCATTTGAAATCCACTAGGAATTTTCTTAAATAAAATATTTTCCTAAAGGAAGAAATGGCAATTGATTGCAATGAGAGTATGATTCCATGTTTCGCATGGTCCATTTTATATTACTTTCTCGTTCCTTTCATTTTTGTTACTGACATTGCTTGTTTAAAACATGTGTTCGTGCATGCTGCTGAAAGTTTTCAAATGCATCTACAACACATTCATAGTAAAACATAAGTTAGTCCGTTCACTTTTCCATCATCTTTATCAACTACACTGCAGCTCTACTAAACCACTTCACAACCCCATCCTAGGAGATTAATTAAACTCCTTGCTCTGTACACATTTACAACAACATACTTCTTTGTCCTCCAATTTCAAATGGTCTGTTTTCATGATTTTTGATCGAAAATTAAATAGTAAACGACATATGTCTCCATACATCATATATATATATATATATATATATATATATATATATATATATATATATATATATATATATATATATATATATATATATATATATATATATATATATATATATATATATATATATATATATATATATATATAGTTTTTTTGTTAACTACACACTTGCAGAGTGCTAGCGATTAAAGGATATGAGTAAATAAGCCTGTTTTAATCCTGATGTAGACCAAATGTAAATCTTGTAGCGTGCGTGATTCTTCCAGGCGCAGAGAGAATCCAACAAACCAGCGCATGTATCCGTGAGAAAAAAAAGTGCCCATTAATTATTTTATAACTGTGCATTAATAAGAAAGTGCTTTATTCGATCTATTTAAAGCCTGTAGGTCGGAATTCTTACAAAATGCGTAACCAGTCCGTTTAACCCTCAACCTTTTAAGCAAAATTGGAAACTTGGAATTATGAGCGAAATACCTGTTCATTTGTTGAAGGATGAATGATCTGGGAATTGGTGGCGATTTCCGTGTTGACTTCTTTGAGAATTGAGCTGAAAAATGTACAGATCTTCATGATGTGCTCTCTCTCTCTCTCTCTCTCTCTCTCTCTCTCTCTCTCTCTCTCTCTCTCTCTCTCTCTCTCTCTCTCTCTCTCTATATATATATATATATATATATATATATATATATATATATATATATATATATATATATATAGTTACAAGCCAGGTGTATTTGTTTCACTGAGCGGTGTCAAACCCTGGCGCGATTCCTCTAGAAGTCATAAGTTTACTCCAAATTTCCAAAGATTTCTATGCAACTTCAGTTGTAAATTAGAAAGCCCGACGTGTCCATTCTATACATAAATTTTACTCTAATCAATGCAAGACCACAGATCTCCCAACTTGCCAAATATCCGCACATCTGCATGGTTTCTCTTCATCAACTTTCCGTACCGTCAACAGTTCACGCCGTAGAAACTATACAACTATCCGTTAACACAGGGAACTATTTTAACTACGCCGCCTTACGCCAATCAATTCATGGTTTCAAGGCACATTTCGCCAGTACAACTACATTACATTTGCCACCATGGCGACATAAACGGTATCTGGCGAGTCCCTTCTTGTTTATTCCTTTGTGTAATTTACCGGTCTCCTACCGTAAATACTGCCATTGCAGTCACACCACCAATGTACACCACTAGATTTTAATAGGGACTATGGTACGACAGGGACACTTCGTGTGGTTTTGACTTGAATTCACTACAAGTGAACCATAGCATCATGGAAGCTCACAAACACTTCACTCCGTGACGTTTGCTCCAAGTAATTGGCTAATTATTCGGGCTAAGGAATATTTCCATTGCACCGAATTCCAATAATCAAACAAGTAATCACATAAATCTAAGAATTCCTTAAAACGGAGCGCTATCTACAGAAGTACTTCTTAATTTGCACGTAGAATGTGTTTCATTTTTCTCACTCTGGATACAGGTCGGTTTTAGAATTACGAGTATTTATATTTCAATGCAAAAAAGAAACGAGAAAATACAAACACTTCCTGAATATTCTACAATTGATGCAATTTCGTTTATATTTTAAATTGAAACAAGTAGCAATAAGCTGGTTCATACTCATTCCTCACCTCTGCAAAACAAGAAAGATTAGGCAAAAAATAATATGCATTCAAACATGTACCAGGATTTTCATGTAGCCAATTAGTCAATTTAAATGTCATTTATTATGAATTTAGCGACGAAATGCAACTTAAATACGTGTACAAAACTGGTCCATACCTAATGCGTGCATGTTTTGCAACCAGTGGGTACTGTCTCCGTGGAACATTTGGATTTCTGATTTGATCCTGGCGATCTGTTGAAAATATTTTAAAAACCAAGTTATATAACTAAAACTTTACTTTTGTAATGAGAATGATAGCTGTTATCTACGCACTATAGCGCAACTCATATTCTGGGCGTATAAGAATTTGTTATAAAGTCCACGGAGTCACTGAATCAATCCTCGGAAGTTCACAAATGAAAAACAAACTCAGCGAAAAGTCCTTCTTTACTCCCTATGTCACGAACACAATTAAATAAAACACTGAACTTTGCAAGCTACCTAAATAATTTTTATGCAATTAGCTTTATCATCAGGACAGTACTCGTAATTGGCTTAATGGTTCACTATTTTTGTAATTATTTACAAGGTATATAAATGGTTAATAGAAATACGTGGATTCAACAAAACGATAAAGTCAGCAAAATTAATACTTCCACTAAGCGTACTAAGCATCAACCTGTCATTTTATCTATGACCTCCATATTTACCTGGCAGGAGTGTTTACACAGTACTACGTATTACAGGTAAATAAATCGAAGCACACCACACAGTGCTCCATGAAGTAGATGTAACTGTACATACTACATAAGAACTCTGAGATTTGATAATTCAAAAATATTGAATAGATTTAGATCAAAATTTCAAGTTACTTGTTTTATTAACAGAAACAAGTCTATAAAATTGTAGAATTTTGTGCCGATAGTAGACAAAAATGATGGAACCGTCCCAACGCAAAACTTTAAAGACAATGAAAAGTTCCACAGTTTGCGGAAATATTCTCAAGTGTGGTCTCCGTGGTATAATCAGCTAAGTCCAATGACCAACGCAGAATAACATTCTAATTGCTGCGATTATTATGTAATATACACAACAAATGACAGCGTATTTTAAATGGCAGCGTGTGTCACTTTTTGTGAGAAAATTTGTTAACAATTCCTGCTTCATGTTTATAAATGTCTTCTGATCGAATTCGTAATTCAAAGTACTTTGGGTAATGTCAGTACGTGTTATATAATATTACGACTTTAGACCGATTCTCAATCAAATAAACTACCTGTCCGTGAATTAGCCATTGCGTTACGGTTAAATTCGCAGTTACTTCCTTTGAAGAACCTTCCCGCAGGACGAGAAACTGTTTGCAATTAGCAGTGATGTCACCGGTCGGCTTAAGCTTAGAGGCCGGAAACCCGACATTTTAACACCTCAGTGATACCACCACAGACAGTTTTCAAAGAGACCAGCGGTATCCAATCAGAACTAAGATAGAGGATTTTGGACGGGTTCCTCATGCAGCCATACATTATTCAGTTACTTTTATTGTGAAAGAATCAGTGCATTGTCTGGCTATTGGCGAGAAGTTGGAGACACTAGACTGCGCTCCGAGTGCCGAAGTTGCGCGCTCGTTAAAACTCCTGTTTGACAAGTCAAGTCTTTCCGAATTAAATCTGAAAATGGCCAGGACAAAGCAGATCACTGTAAAAAAAAAAAAAAGATGATGTTTTCCAAACTGGTGCTTTAAACCGGAGAGGGGAACTCATCTTTTAGAGAACACTAGGAAAAAAAAAGAATACCCCACAAAAAATTGGGAGCTAAATTCTACTTTAAAATTAATACACTTACAACACCTCTGAGGGGGAAACACCTATACATAAAAACTTTTATTTTTTTTGGAAAGTAGGGGAGGGCATCTGTCTGGTGCCCCCCCCCCCCCAAAGGACAAAGCAGATGTTGCAATAGGAACAGTAGATGGGGAATGAAGACTTAAGAAACAGAACTTCACAATCAATGGATTACAAATATACAAAATTACAAATATACAATTAGAGATTACTACAAAGTGGGCTGAAATTGGAAAATTGAAAACCTATAGTGAACAGCACGAGCAGCACGACTAACACGAGAAAAAATGGCATTCAACAAGAAAATCACATAACTTGAGAAATTCTTCACTACAAGTAGGATAGAGACAGAGAATGGAGATTTTCTGGAGTGCAAATATAAAGAAGGCACACAGGAGATTGACCTCTCACAGATACCAATAGATGAAAGACCAAACATGTCAGGTTTAATGGTAGCACTACAACTCCAAAACAAGGACTTTGTGAACCTGACAGATTCACTGAATAGAAAAGGTTTTAAAGGATGGATATTACCGCCTAAGGGAAACAAGCCTATACTACTATTTGGGGAATTGGAAATTGGAGTGGGGAAAGTATTGGTGAAAGAACCAGAACCCATACTATGGAAAATTAAAAAGAAGTCAACAGAACTGCACCTATCGGATATACCCATGGAAATCCCCCTAGAGGCAACAGTCAAAAGGTTTGAAGAAAAACTAAAAGTGAAGGTGATCAATGCAAAAATGTATGTAATTCCTCTTACTCCCATAAAAAATGGGATAAGAATTCTCGAAATAGAGAAAAAGGAAGTATTCAAGATCAAACCAGCATTCTTTCTACATGGATTCTTGGCCAAGTCGTGGTATAAAGGCTGTATATACCACAGAAATTGCAACAGATGTAGGAACACAGGACATACACCACATAACTGCCCAACAAAAAAAGAAGAGAGGGAGAAAAAAAGTTCTTGGAACAAAGGCTTCTGAGGTAAAATATCTTCGCATATCTGGACATAATAAAAAATAAACCACACAAAAAACAAAAATCAACGGAAGAAAAGAAAAAATATATCATAAATAAAATAACATCAAATATAGCAACACATAAAGAATATAAAAAATATAAAATTAAGCGTAAGCAACAATACAAGTAGGGCGGGGTCTCCCTAAATGGTCTCAAAAGATCAACCAGGGAGGTACCCCCCCCAAAAAAAAGAATCTGTCTCATTTCCTAACTAGGTGTCCTAAGATTTATACGTTATTATGTTAATTCTATTTAGTAGAAATTTAATCTTCCATGTACAGCTGAATTATCAATAACGCGTAAAGCAGTGTATAGCGAATTAGTAGTTTTCAAGATTAATGTATGTAGTTGTTAGGATAAAATCGAAGTGGATGGTGTAATCTGCTACGATGTTGCATCGTAGTGCAGAACTGAATTTAATAGGGATTAGTGTTAGACCTTGTACTTGTTTGTATTTGAATATATAGTTGTGGACTGTGCAGAGCTGGGTATTGTTGGCCTTGTGCACGTATAATTAAGCATTTATATTTGTATGTGTCTTTTATAATTTGTAAGGTAGGAAATGTGTAGGAATATTGTTGATGTTTATAGTTTACCATATAGAGAATTAGGGACATGTATGTATGGATCAGAAGTTGTGATATTATTGTTGTTGTTATAGCCTTTATTATAATACAAAAGTGTGTGGAATATTAAGTTGTGAATGTATGAGTTGACCTAATGATTTAATTGCCATTATGCCGATGAAAGATCTGTGAGTGTGTTAATTCTCCTGTGTTCGAACAAGGAGGCACCATTATACGTCCCTTCTAATCCAAAGGAAGCTTTCCGGGTGGGATCGAACGCCACCCGAAGATTAGAAAGGCGAAGACGTGGAGAGCACGTAGAGATAGCTGTTGTGTGAGGAAGGAGGGCCGGAGACGGAAACTAGGGTACCGAAAGTACCGACATGGAGGGCCGAGAGAACGGAAAAGAGGGTACCGGAAGTACCGACAAGGAGAGCCGGGAAACGGAACAAGGTCACCGGAAGTACCGAAGGGAATACAAGGCGGAAGTTACAGATGTGTAACATAGAAGGGACATGGGAAGGAAACACTCACCTTTAATTTCGCGGGATGAAATAATTGGCAGTTTGAATAGGTTGTGTATTGACTGGAAGCAATTGCATTGAAAAATTGCCCTGTAATTGTGGAATACAGTGATATAGTTTATTAAATTGTTATACCTTTCATCTTATTAATTTTATATTTTAACACCTAGACCGTCGGCTTTGCTGACTGGGGGCTCGGAGCTATTTAACCTTTTAAATTGTCCGTCCTTGTCTGGGGTTAGTAATAATTCCGTAGGGGGGGGGGGGGCACGTGACTGCTTCTTTAAAATAAAAACGTATGTTAACTTCCGAGTAATTGACGTTTAAAACAAGATAATAAGGGAACTATTAATCTTCACCTCTAATGTGTTGTATGGTACTTTACATGCTTCTCAAACAAAATTCAAAATGCAACTTGGAGAAAAGCTAAAAAAAGGATTAAGTATAAATCAATAGGTCTATATGTATATTGTACAGATCAGATTGTCCAAAATTGCTTCTTTCTTTGGTTTTATGTTGTTGTTGTTGTTGTTTTGGTGCGGTCCTACTAAATACTGCTAAGCCTGACAAAGCCACACAAAGCCTCAAAAAGCCATACAAAGTCAAATTAAAAAGGTGTATTTATATTGTTAATTATACTGATGAATAAATTAACCAAACCGAAAGACGAGTTTTCAACATAATTATGCCAAAATAATTACCAAAAACTGGGTGACAGAGTTCAAATTCGAACAATGATAATGTATTGATAAAGTCTTGACACAGTCATATTTGAAATGTTTCTATTATTTTATTAATTGTTCTTTTGACTGATTATGGACAGAAAATGCAATTTTCCAATATGTAATATCGAGTTATCAATTTTTATCTACTTCTGTCTATATTCGCCAAAACATAACAAAGATAAACAAAGCCAGAAAAAGTCATATTAGGAAGGTGGATTTATGTTGCAATATCAGATTGATGAATAAATCAACCAAACCGAAAGACTAGGGTTATACACGTACCCCATTAATAGACCGAGAATTGGGAGATTAATTAATTTGGATAATAACAAAGTCAGACGAAATCATATTTGAAATGTTTTGTATTTTTATGAGTTACTTGGATGAACTATGGAAATAAAATGTCGTATCTTTAAGCACGTCTTAATGAGTTATCAAACATATGTTGGCAAAGTCAACAAGTGTGTTGATGTTTAACAAAGCATAACAAAGGCACATAAATCCTGACAAAATAGTAACTAAAATGTTTATTTTTTTTAAAAATATATATATTCCAATAAATTATCGACAGAAATGGCTTTTTCACACAGGCAAACAATGTCATAAAATGGCAGACAAAATCATGCAAAGTCATCACAGAAAGAATTGTTATCATTCCTAACTTGAAAAGTAAACCCTCAAAATGTAACATCCGTATATCTTTGAATAACTAACCAATAAAAAGCATGCAACATGCCAAATGATGGCTATTAATACTAGAGGACACGTAATTATTGGTATATCAACAAAAAAGTTACTCCGTGTTAGCTCCATCGGATATTTTTTTACATCTCTCTAAATTATATTTCTTGTTTATATTTAGCAAACATCTTATTTTAGTTAAAATTCCAAAATGCCTAGTGATTCTGCTCGAAAAAGACAAAAAAAAAAAAAACACGAACTGGCCTTGTGTTGTATGTGGACTTAATTGTGGTGTTGTTGGTTCCTTTATTTGTGATTAAGTGCAAGTGTTGGATGCATGCAAAGTGTGATGGGTTGACATCTGATGATTTAAAAACTTTCTTGACAATACCCTTATGAGTGTCGTGTGTGCATTCATACAGCCGACAGTGGAGCGTACAACTATGAAAGCTCGATGAACAGTACAAATACGGTTATTATTATTATTATTATTATTATTATTATTATTGTATTGATTATCAAAAAGCGTTTGTCCGTAATGACGTGACATAAACTCACTTATCATAAATTAGTGAATGAAAATAGTAGTACAATGCTTATTATACCAAAATCCATATATGCAAATGTGAAAGATTGTGTGAAAACTCCAAATAGCTTGATAGAAATATTTAGCTGCCCAGCCGAGGTAAGGCAAGGTTGTGTTTTACCACATATTTTATTTTGATTATTTATAAACGTTTTAAAGACACATATTTTTGACCAGAATAACCTTGTATTAGCAAAATTTATGTATAGTATTTACGCTGTATTAATGATATTCCACGAGATGTATAAATGTTTCATTAAAAGGAAAGAGACTCGCACAACGAGTGATATAACATGGATACAGCGTACATACTAGACATATGTTTTATTTATATCACATACAAATACACATATTTGCCTTTTGAATGGAGTTTAGACTGACTACAGGCAACTGTGTATTGACCGAGTCAACGAACTCACATCCCAACCGAATGTGTCCACTACAAAAATGTAATGTCCTTTTGTGCCTATTCACAATCACCTTTTCATTTTGATAAGTTGATTGTTTTCATTTTTGAGTTTCTATTTTTATTCACATTGATTCAATCAGTATAAGGTACACTTATGATTTATACATGAAAGATGGTTTTAATGAAGAAAGTAGAGCAATAGGCCTACAGACAGATAGATTCTTGAATACTGAACGCTTATCAATGCATTGATATGCAGGCGCTGTTAGATTGACGAGAGACAACTATATATTGACTGGGTGAATGAACTCACATCCCTGCTGAGTGTGTCCGCTACAAAATGTAGTTCTGTCTATTTGTGCCTATTCACAATCACCTTTGCATATTGATAAGTTGATTGGTTTCATTTTTGAGTTTATATTTTTATTCACATTGATTAAATCAATATAAGTCACACTTATGATTTATACATGAAAGATGGTTTTGTGAAGAATGTAGGGCACTACAAATACACAGATTCTTGAACAATGAACGCTCATCAATGCATTGACGTGCAGACGCATGGAAATTAGTGTGGAATAGAATTTAAGCGAAATGACGAGCCAACAATAGATAATTAAAACATTTAAATATATTTAAAGTTGATCTAAGTCATTATTCTGCTTTATTTAACATTACTACCAACCATAAATCTCTCTCTCTCTCTCTCTCTCTCTCTCTCTCTCGTCGGTTTGACTGAATATTTACAATCATCCTTCACAGGTCCAGAGACGTTGAAGTATTTCACAAGCGAAATTCCTCTATTCTCTTCTTTTCATGGATTTTCGCTTTTATCTTGATACGATGGTCAAGAGAGAGAGAGAGAGAGAGAGAGAGAGAGAGAGAGAGAGAGAGAGAGAGAGAGAGAGAGAGAGAGATGCCTTTTGGATATTTTCATATTTAATTAATAATAATCGATTTTGAGAACCATATAATAGGTTTAAGATACAACAACATCAACAAGGCCTTAAATACATTACATATGTGTGCCCAGTAACCAAGACATTTACTTTACTCTGTCGACCAGCAATTGCAACTTTGTATCATTGTTTATATAAACACTTTAGATAGGTCCCAAGGAAAGTGTACACATACCGTTATGATGAACAATATTCTTGTAGGTTACTTGGTGCAATTTCAGTTCAATGTTTTTTTATCGAGCCCAATTTATTTTTCTCTCTCGGGACCGGGATCACTTTTTTAGCTGAAATATTTTATTTTTCTCAAGATAATTATTTTTTCTCCAAATCATAGCAAGGATAAAATATTTTGTTTTGGTATACATCTTACAATAATTTTCGCGGTTACCAGCTCTAAATAATATCGCGTTGTTTCGTTGACTACGGGCAGTGTAACCCCAATAAGTTTCTAAAATAGCAAACATTTCAAATATTTTTTTTTTTCCAGACTTTATCAGTACTTATCATTATTTATAATTATGTTGAAACTAGTCCTTCCGTTTGGTTAATTTATTCGTCAGTATAATTTACAATATACATTTTTCTAATATGACTTTGCACGAAGCTGTCAGGCTTTGTGGGGCTTTATGTGGCTTTGTCGGGCTTTGTATGACATTGTTAGGTTTTGTATAATTAGGACATATTTAAATATTGCATTTACTTTCAATAATCATTCAAATGAACAATTTATCAAATAATAAACATTTTACATACGAGTTTGTCATTATTCGAATTCGAACTTTGCCCCCAAATTTTATTCGGTTATTTAATTCGGCATAATTATGTTGAAAGCTAATCCTTTAGTTTGGTTAATTTATTCTTCAATATAATTTACAATATAAATACACTTGTCTAATATGACTTGTATGACTGTCAGGCTTTGTGAGGCCTTGTGAGGATTTGTGAGGATTTGTCAGGCTTTGTATGACTTTGTCTGACTTTGTGTGATTGGGATATACTGAAAAATTGCTTTTTCTTTCGATAATATGTTAAATGAACAATTTATAAAGTAATAAACAGTTTACATATAATGTTGCCAGACTTTGTTATTACTTTCTCATTATTCGACTTTGAACTTTGTCGCCCTATTTTCGGTCATTTATTTCTGCATAAATATGTTGAAAACTAATCTTTCGGCTTGGTTAATTTATTCATCAGTATAATTACAATATAAATACACTTTTTTAATTTGACTTTGCATGGCTTTGTGTGGCTTTGTGTGGCTTTGTGAGGTTTTGTGTGACTTTGTCAGGCTTTGTCGGGTTTTGTCAGGCTTTGTCGGGCTTCGTGTGGCTTTGTCGGGCTTTGTCATGCTTAGCAGTATTTAGTAGGACCCGTTTTGGTAATGGGGGAGGGGGGATTTGAGGTGTGTTTTTGTATTTGTTTTTGCTGCCGGTGTTAGTTTACATTGAGTCTGTTGAAAACGCTTTACTTCCTCCTTTCCCTTGGGAACAATGTTGTTTACCATCACTGGTCTGTAAAGTAAAAAATACTGTTATGAATTATACGTTGGTCATAGGTAACAAGAACAAAAAGAACCAAAGACACTTTGAACTAACATTTCTTCTGATGCCAAATGGGCTACTGACATTAGCATGTTATTCAAAACGAATCTAAATATTTGTCTATGTTGCACGCGACTAAAAGATTTTGGACAATAATTCTAGCTAAACTATGTACTCTATTCATATGTCCAATTTTAGAATATGCAGGTGAAGTCTGGGATAATTGCGCATTCGAAAGATTCTGAAAGAACGGAAAAATTCAAATGGAAACTGCACAAATCTTTACAGGTCTATCCGTTTACTTTTCAAGACGGTGTATTAATGCGGAAACTGGTTGAGAAACTTCTTGCACAACAAAGATAAAGAAGAAATTGTGTATAATGCATTTGATTATAAATACTCAAGTGCCTAACGATTAAAGTCAAAGATTTCCAGAAAGGAGACATGACGCCTCTAATTATCTTCTATAAACTATCAGAGCATCACTCCAAACCCTACCAGACCTCAGATGTTGCAAACGTCCTTTTACCTCTTCGAATGTTCTTTGTGACACCCTCTGTGACCATATCCAAATTAACAAATCTTTCTGTATTTATGAAATGTTTATATAATCCAGCTAACGGACCTCTACCGTATTAGACACAAAACTTAGACATGCATGTAGCCCCTGAAATCAAAGCTTTATATAGTGAATTTAGTTATCTCTCCTATGTGTGCATGCGGTTATGATAACGATTATGTTAACATTTCTTCATACAGTGACTTTAGTTATCTCTGATGTGTGCATGCGGTTATGATAACGATTATGTTAATACTATTACTATTTCCCCGTTTTAATGCTTAAAGATCCCAGCTGTTTCGCTTTATCTTTTAACATACTCCATGTATATATCTAGATTTGTTAATGAAAGGTATCGCTGAACTAAGTAAAGTAAGTACATTCTGGAAATCCTAAATATTCAGAAATAAAACCAAGAAACAAGCATTTTTAATGCTTACAGTTATATTCTACGTACTAAATCTTTAAATTAACCAAATGGACAATATTGGCTGCAACCAGTACAATGTCTTTTCTTTGTGTTCCATGCTCTCTCTCTCTCTCTCTCTCTCTCTCTCTCTCTCTCTCTCTCTCTCTCTCTCTCTCTCTCAGCCTTATTTTGGTTTGCTTTGAAATGTTATGTCTTTTAATACGTACAATTTTTACTTGGTTTTTTAGATGTGATGTGAATTGAAGCCATTTAAAGGAATAGTGGAACTGGGAGATATTACAAATTTACTACTCTAGAACTAAAAACAAATGTGGAGTACTGCATATAGGTCTCATGTAAGTAGATAACAACTGCAGCTTTTCGTCCTTATTATTTCAATACTTTTGTGCATGAAATAACTTGAAAGTTGATGAATTTTTAAGACTTTCTTCATTACTTCTGATCAAAAAATCCACACAATATTTTGGAACGATCTCTTCTCTTATAACGACAAAGATGTTTTATTAGTTAAACAGTTTGCGTTAAGTTTGCAAGTTGTACAAATGTCTCATTTACGACCTGAAAGAATACATTTACTTACGTATTTGCTTTAAGGTTTTTCTTGGTAGCTGTGTTATTTTATTTTTTTCTCCCTTGGTGGTCTCGTTCAACCAACTCTCGCGTAGCACTTCTAGATCCCAGTCATGCTAGGGACCCTAGTTTGGCTGAGATCTCACGGATCCTCGAGAGAATCTGATTGAACGAGATTATTCCTATTGCTCTTCTGATTCGCATGCTTTAATTTAATTTTACAAAGTTACCTGTATGGCGGCTAGTACATCTTGTAAAATATTAAAAAGCATGTTTTATATGGCATAATATTGTGACATTGAGAAATACAGTCAAAGCAATACGCACTCTCCAGTGGATGGGTCTCTTGCCTCCAAAAGCATTCTGACAGAAAGGCACCGTTCCCTATACCCACCCTTGTCCTGCAATGTCAGGTGATAAATTAAAGTTCTACATAAGGAGTTTATTTTATTTTATTTTATTTTATTGTCTTATATAAACTAAGACGTCTGATGTGAACACATTGTTGCTTACTTATTTCGTTTTCTTATTTCTTGTACACCGTAAAATAGTAAATGAACTGACTTCATCAGGAATGATACTGAGAATGTCAAAGTATGTGATTTTTATCTCAAGCAAGATAGATGTTATATCCTTTGAAACTGCATACATACATTGTTTGAAGTCGTAAAAATCCGACTATTTTAAAAGAAAACCTAATTCGATCTCAGAAGCCGTGAAACTGAGTAGCGTATTCTTGTATACAGAATGCAATTTTAAGCCGCAAGTCCGTGAGAATTACATTTTTGGGAATATTTTTTAACACTGTAAAAAATGATTCTTCGGCTCTTGCTATTATATGTATTCTCAACACTTTCGCCAAAATATTACTTTACAATACCTGGTAAAGTTCCAGTGTTGTCTCCATGAACTCCTGTCCCGTCCACGTGACCATCCCGGTCAATATCAAATCATACCAGCCGCTGATGTGGCCGAGTTCTGAAATGATTTCCTTTTCTTATAAGTTAAAAGATAAGAGATACTCAGCTGAAACTAAACTGACATAGTCATCTCATTCTACGTTCTCTACATTTGTAATTACAAAAAAAAAAAGAATGAAATGAGGACAAAAATGAGGTTTAAATTAAGTTGTTAAGACCGGAGTTCATTTAGTTAATTCCATCATCTCTGTTGCATGTTTTATTATACAGCGTCCATAGCGTTCAAACACAAGAATAAGAGCAAGGAAAAGCTCGTAAAATTGTTATGTGTATTAATATTGCGTGTTTCACCTTTGTCCATCTTTGTAGATTGTAAAGATCATTTGTAAACAACATATTACACAGCTAACTTTTGTCCATAATTGTGGGTTGTATCTTAAGATAATATTTGTAAACATGTTTACATGGCCTTTTGAGTTTAGAAGGTACTAGAAGTGAACTGTGTTTACGACGTTAATCGAACAATGACCCTCTTATTGTGTCTTAGGTTTTTATATAAGGTTGGGGTAGTAAACAAAGTCTCATTCATATTTTAATATCAGTCATTGCGGGATCGCTTTTAGTTGTGTTCAGTTATATTTTGAGAGGAATTATTTATTCAAATTATTCATTGGAATTACAAAGTGCTCATTGACTATAATATTACTTTGGGATTATTGTGAATTCATTCAAAGCCATACTGGATAATACTATTGTGATATAGCAAGGCTATTGGTGCATCGGTACATTCAAGAGGAATTCATTCGGAGCATTCTATAAGGTTGGACTTGTGTTAAAAGATTAGGATTATTTAGGATTTAATTCAGAAAACTAAGTTACTTTTAAATTTTCACTTTGTAACTTAATGAATTAAATTTTTTTTTTGAATTTGACGAAAGTCGTTGGTTTTGACTTTTCTATTACTTAATTTAAGACCATAGAGTCGTAACACAACGTAATGCTTAGATGACAACATGGAAAATATTGTATATTTTGCAATTTTTCTTGACCGTTATATTATCTAGGCAACACTGGAACAATAAAGTAAAATGCGTACAAACATCACATTTCTGAGGAGGAACAGAAAGAAAAAGGAAACCGTCTAGACCAGATTTATACAAGTTTAAATACAGAGCATATGGATTTCCTTCTGTGCTCCTTTGCTAAAATCTACTGATTCTTTCAATTCCAAGCATACGGGTTGAGAATGCTACTGTTAATATCCCTGGCTTCTTCAATGGCAAACTTTTCAAACTGTAAATGATATTTTGTTTACATATATTTATTGGAATTTACTAGTCATTCTAGAGTCAAACTAACGATAACTAAATATCAATACTGTCGATCTTTTATCATCAAAAAATGGAAATATTCGATAATATTGAAAACTTTTTATAACTGGATGAAACAGGAACAAGAATCAATCATTGTCCTACTCTTTCTAATGTAGGTTATCACTATGTAACATCAATAAAATTACATACAGTAAACAATGATACATTATTTACATACAGTAAATAATGATATAATATTTACCGAGTTTCTCTAAGTTCCGGGGGAAAATAAGCATCGGCACTCTAGGGGATTCGCCGCAAGGGTTTTGATTATGAGAGTAGCATATGCATTCTGAAACAAAGCGTTCATCAGTATAACAGCAGATCCTTATATTTCTCTAAGTGACTTTATCTCATCGGTGACAAGAACAGATCCTTATATTTCTCTAATTTACTGTATCTCATTGGTGACAAGAACAGATCCTTATATTTCTCTAAGTGACTTTGTCTCATCGGTGACAAGAACAGATCCTTATATTTCTCTAAGTGACTTTATCTCATCGGTGACAAGAACAGATCCTTATATTTCTCTAATTTACTGTATCTCATTGGTGACAAGAACAGATCCTTATATTTCTCTAAGTGACTTTGTCTCATCGGTGACAAGAACAGATCCTTATATTTCTCTAAGTGACTTTATCTCATCGGTGACAAGAACAGATCCTTATATTTCTCTAATTTACTGTATCTCATTGGTGACAAGAACAGATCCTTATATTTCTCTAAGTGACTTTGTCTCATCGGTGACAAGAACAGATCCTTATATTTCTCTAAGTGACTTTATCTCATCGGTGACAAGAACAGATCCTTATATTTCTCTAATTTACTGTATCTCATTGGTGACAAGAACAGATCCTTATATTTCTCTAAGTGACTTTATCTCATCGGTGACAAGAACAGATCCTTATATTTCTCTAAGTGACTTTGTCTCATCGGTGACAAGAACAGATCCTTATATTTCTCTAAGTGACTTTATCTCATCGGTGACAAGAACAGA
>JAECUM010057367.1:0-22073 GCA_016617855.1 Megalonaias nervosa
ATATATATATATATATATATATATATATATATTCCAGTCAGCGAAAGGCTGACATTTCTTAAATATTATTGCCATATTAAAAGGAGATAATAAAAACAATTGATCTAAGTCATTCGACAATTTCCATTAATTTTGGAATAAGGGATTGAGTTATAATTCGGAAATACTGTTTTATCGTGTTGTACCTACGTGAGAATGTTAAAATTTCATCTCATGGTTCATAGCAAGCATAAAGAAGCGATACGTGGAGTATACTTTTAGACATGCAGGAAGAAATACTTGAAACAATAAAACAGAATAAAAGAAGGAAACGAGGTTATAGTTCTCATATCTCAACTGAAACTGAAACTGTACAATAGTAAGACTGTTGTGGTGTTTATCAAACTCATCTATTAAATTGTTACGTATTACTCATCGGTTGAATTGTTACGTATTACTCAACCGTTAAAACTATTTAACTCTATCACGGTGTGGCCAGATCATCCCCAACTGGTTTAAGTGCTGTGTGTCTGTTCAAACATTTCACTCTACCTGCCTAGGTTCGTTATAAAACAATCAAAACCAAAGCTTTATCTACAACTTCATGGCAAGTATTTTTTTTTTTTTTTCATTCTGACAAATATTTTATCGCATCAGTAACACTCAGAATTCTCCAATAAAACATTCTTGTTTCTTTTCTGGATTAGATAACTTAAAACTAGAAGAAGATTTCAAATGATCAAACTGAGAATCTTCTATACCCACAGCTTTTTTTAAAAAAAAAAAAAAAAAAAAAAAAAAAAATATATATTTAAAAAAAATTAATCTTTAACATTAAATTAAAAACTGAAAAGATGATCCTCCAAGTAGATCCAGAGATTTATCTGACTTGTGATTGTTTTTTAATTATCATCACATCCTTCCACTGTGTCCACTCATTCGCATTCTGCTACTCACTCTACCTGTTTGTTGTTTTTTTTTCGCCAGTACTCATGTCTGTGATGACCTTTTTAAGTCACTGTTTATCAGATAGTACGCATTTTCGTGTACTCTGAAGTAATTTTTTGCTTTCTTCCCCGTAAGATTCATTCACTATATTCTTTCAATGTTATACAACGATTACTTTTGTTGAACTTCTTTGCTTGGTCCACCTTGTAAAACGTAATAATATTTGGTTGTCCAATGATTATTCTATTATTGTTTCAATTGATATTATTCATATAGTGCTGTTGTGGGATTCTGAGAAAGGAAGGCATGCTTCAAGGCTAAACAATGCTACTTCATTAATAGTAGAAATTTATTGATGAGATACGGCTTTGGCTGTTTTGTTAAACAAATATCAACAAACATACAAATATACAAGCAACAAATAATCTAGGTATCAAATTTGAGATATTTCATCACGCGTTTTCAATAATTTGAAAAGGTTTTTTTCAAAACGACATTTGTCATATATTGTTTCAAATGGTATTCAGTTTATTCTACGTTTTAAGCCGATCTTATTGTTCAAAAACAACAATCCTCTCTGTACCGACTTATATAGCCGACTCCCTATAAGGACACTTTTAATTTTCGTTTGGTGGTTGAAGAAATGTCTTGATATAAAATTGTCAGGATAGGATCATGTTAAAATGCTTTGATGAGGGGTGTCCATATGTGGGTAAAAGCTGTAATCTCTTTACAGGTTTTCATAATATATCATTTGCCTCCGATTTCTCGAAATCTGTTCCACGAATTTCGTCTGAACTTTTTCTACTGTTGGAACAGATTCCCAACTCCAAGCTTCTGAAGAGGGGTTCAGATAAAAATACATTAAGATAGGTTAACATAGTGGACGGTGTTGACATAATCAATACTCTCTCTATCAGCATTATGTAGCCGGGGCCCAAATTGGCACCCCTAGTTCTCCAATTGGGCTAGTGTAATTATTTCTTTCAAATTTTTTCTTAATGGTTAAGTGGAACCCTAATTACGAATGGCCTAAAAAGGATTGAAATTTAATCTCGCAGTTTTATAATCTGGGATGTGGAACTGGTTAATTTTCGAGTGTGGAGTAAGGAATCAACTTGTGTCACGGAATCGTGTATTCTTAAGGTTTATGCATTATACCTGAACTAATGCTCGTTTTTCGTTTACGCGTACAGCCTTACCGGAGACTGGTTTATATACGTCTTACATTATTTCAAACACTAAGTTCGGTTCATCCCAGGCTGTAGCGGGCAAAGTGCTTGCAAGGAGAAACCCGATAAACTTGACCGTGGATTGCACAATTGCCAGGGTACTTATGGACTAGAGGTTGGCAGTAGTGTCACAACACAAAAGGTTTTGTCAGGAAGCTATCTACTTTACGGGAGCATCCTCGGCTGTAGAGCTTTTCAGCTGTCTATGGTTGTTTGGAGGTGTGACCATGTGTCTGAATTTGGAGGTGTGATTTTAACCGTTGAGCTATTAGATCGGATGCGGAGTCGTAGGACTCGGTGGGTTGTTGTATAGCCTGTATGCTTCTCTCGGTGATGACATTGGCTCGGAGGAAGTTAGTGGTTATCTCGTGGTGAGGGACCAAAGCTTCGGAATCAATGGGTCTGCAGCGAACAAGGAAGGCTCTTGAAGGATCCTTTAGCAGACGGGGGCTGGTCGGATCAAGCGTGGTGGCTGCTTGGTCATTTGACAGAGCAGTAGGATAGAAGATAATTTGTGGTCGACAACTGGACGCCATAAGTTGTATGTCCCATTTTTATTGAAAAAAAAAAAAAATTATCAGTATCACTGAGTGAAAATCCTAAATACATGTTGGCATACATCTTACTATTATCCGTATCTATACAAATTCTATACTTTATTCACCCTTGGTGAATAATCATCACTTATTCATAGTTATGTAAATTCATACTTTGATAATGGTGGTAGATGCAATACTGTTGGTTTTGTGTTAATTTCTAAACATTGATCATCCATGGTGATAGATCCATAAGTCAATCATATCTTGTTAATAACTTTTATTCATTAATTCTTGTTGATTACTAGTTTAAGCTACGTGCATTGCTTCGTTCCAGTTAGGAACAGGGGCCCCGAGTGTCCGAGTGGCCTAAAGCGTTGTCCGTTACGGATCACTGCCATCTCACCTCTCTGCGTTGGTTCGAGTCTAAGATTCGGCGAATGTCGATATGTGAGAAAGCTTGCCAGTAGCTTCTCGTGGGTCGGTGGTTCTTTCCGCGGATTTCCCGGTTTCTTCCTCCACCATTAATACTGGCCGCCATGTATAGCCTATCGTGTGCTGAAAAATGGCGTTAAGCCCCACAACAACAACAACAACAACAGTTAGGAACAAGATTACTTTCCTTTTACCAGTTTAACTCGGCCAGCATCATTTGTTAAATCCACTGTTGGATATTATGCGCACGAGTTTGGTGTCCGATTTTAATCATTTTTTTAATCACATTGTTAATAAACATATTGTTCACTAAATTGCTTTTAGTGACTTTGCTGTAATCTAGTCACAGCCCAGATCATCCTGTTACAACTTGATTACGCTGTAAAATCAATCAGTTATAATCCTTTATGACGTCAGTCTCGATCGGGCCCATCGGATGATGTGGAGTGGGTTGATCATTCATTTTACAGGCACAGAGAACTGGTGTTAACATTTTACATTTAATTTATTTTTGCAAATTCAAGACCATAAACTTAAAATTATAAGAAAATTAGAAATACCGTCTACTGATCAGCAACAAAGACAAAATTTCTCTGCCAACTTTTCCGCCAATATCAACACTTCGGACGATAATACTATTTATAAGGAAATTTCTAGGACAGTATTTATTCGAAGCGACAGAAATGGTAGGTTTGTAAAATTTACATTTTCTGTGAAGTCAAATTGAAAATGAAAAAGAGGGGAACAACAATAGCAAATTGAACTATATTATTGAGTGACCAGTTCAGTTGTTGAAATGCATTGTAATGACTAATATTGATGGCAGATAAAAGTGTAGGCAGTTGTGCAGGATCTGTCTCGGGCTCATCCAGATGGCAGCAGTTGTGCAGCATCTGTCTCGGGCTAAATCAGATGACAGCTCTAGCACATCTGTATAGTGCACCACAAGATGCTAGTTCCTTTGCAGCGTCTGCCTCAGGCTAACAGTGAAGGGGGATACTCTGCGGACAATGAGACTTTAATGTTAAAATTGGTCGTTTGTACCCTACGGACATGGGGAATTTAACATTGGTGGGATACTCTACGGACAAGGGAAATGTAACATAGGGAATGTATAGCGACAATGGATTGGGATTGTCTACGGACAATAGGAATTGGAGAGTGGTGACGTCACGGCACTTAACACTGGGGAAACAATGGCAACAATGTTACAAGGGGCTGATCTCAATCGGGCGGGACAGTGTGGCAAGGGGTTGATCTGAATTCGCGTTACTCTAGGGACGAATAGAGACATAGACATAGACATAGGGTTAGAGACAGGGTTAGAGACATAGACAGAGACATAGACATACATAGATTTATGGACATAAATCTATCACACAAAAAATCGACCAAAACCTTTTTTTTTTGGCAAGAGAGAATAAGCATCTTTTCGAGACAGTGGAAGGGCCCTGAAAAGGGCCTTTGGGGTTTTTTTTGTTAGCACCATTCATTTAACATATGCAATGATCTTCTTCCCTTCCTCAAACTTCGTCTGACATCTGGACCGTAGATTAAGACTCGCTTCAGACAGCATTAACTCTCCACATATATCCTTCGTTTCCAAAGGGCCGTCTCTGTGATCTTGTAATTGCCCATGATGATCTGGCATACATGTGATAGGCGGGGTTGAACAGCATCGACGATATGAGGGTAGACGATTCTACGTTAGTCCACATCTTGTGACGAGAACAGGTGAATAGAATCATGTGAGCCGTGGTTATTTATAGTGGAAGAGCGGTTCGAAACGGATTTAGTTCTTTCACCAATCCTAACATCGTTACAAAATTCAGTCAGAGTGCGGAGTCTGTCTTCCGATCAGAAGAGAGCTGCATGTGATGTCACATTCTCTATATAGATGGGATAGCGTCTGTGCGCAGTGAATAAATGCGACAGAGTTAGAACATGACATATTTTGGGATGCACCGGCCGCGGAGACGAGGAGTGATGGTATATCAGCGGCTACTAAAAACAACCAACAATAAAAATCAAAACCAAGAGACACTTACGTTTTCCTTTCTGGTCTATTCTGGTACAAATTATAATCCAATGTCACAACACATTACTTTAAAAAGTTCATTTTTCTTCTTTGTCTTTTCACTCTCTCATTTTTTGAATTTCTTCTCTGGCACAGGTTTTTCCTCTTCTTCCTCACTTTCTTCTCGTCTTCTTTTTTCACGGGTATGGGTTCTTCTTCCTTTTCGGAGGGTACCTCTTCTTCCTGTTCGGAACCCCTCTCCGCCTGCTCCTGTTGTTTTTTGGATCGGTTCTCTTTTTTCTTAGAGGAGTCTGAAGACCAATGTCCTTTTTCTTGACAATGATAACAGGTATCTTGACTTTTGTCTCTTTTAATGCCTGTTTTGCTTTGACGTCGTGGATATTCTGAAGACCAATGCCCTTTCATCTGACAGATATAGCAAGTATCTTGACTTCTACCTCGAAAGGAGGGGGAGTAGTCTGTCGGCTTCTTTGAAGAAAACCTTCGTATGACTCCTCGCAAAGCTCTGATCAGAAGTTCGATCTCTTTTGGCTCTTCCATCGTTCTGGTAGGAATGAGAGTGAAGTGAATACTTTGAGGGAAGACGCGGACCCTTTTTATAGGGAAGACACTGGCCTTACATTTATATATAGGGGACCATGACGTTTACAATGAAGTCATTTGACATTTTGCAATCAATATGAAACGATCGTACCATTTCGTGGAGAAAGGAGAAGAAAGTAAGAGACAGAAACGTGACACATAGCCTCGTCAGTAGCTGAAGTCTTGGTTCAAACCCATGCCAGCGATTTTGAAGATGACATGAGTGAGCCAGAATCCAGACCCAGAGAGTCTACGTCAAACCAAAGTCCACCACCAGTAACCCCTGAAAACTACTACCACATTCGAGAGACGGATAAATGCTCATGTAGAAAATTTAGAACCACGGAGCACGTGTACACGGTGAAGTTTAACGATTTCAAGACAGATGTACCGCTGGAGAAAGCAGAGAGGTTCATCACCGATTTGTGGGATTCATTGTTAACCACACAGAAACGGCAATGTCGAGCCAACGAAGACGATCGCTTGACACTTTCCATTTATCTCGACAGTCTGAAGTCCCCCGTTAAGATCGAGTTTAGCAGGCCATCAGAAATGACACCTTCCAAAGCCATCGACAAGATTCAACACGTTCAGAAGTCCAACGACAAGTTTCACATCACCGATGGAAAAGCGACACTGTACATGGCCCACGTACCTCTTCCCAAAGGGACCGGGCGCAAAAAGGTCTTATTGGTGCACGACCTTCGTAGCACCAAAACGAGTCTCGTCCAAATTAACAACCCTCAAGACAAGACGTGTTTAGTGCGTGCCTTCGTGGTGGGAAGAACGTATTCTGAAAAGAACCTGGCAAACTATTCAAAAATCGAACCTAGCCAACAATGAAGAGAAGCAGAACTCCTGTTACAGCAAGCTGGTCTATCTAAAGACACACCCTGTGGCATTCCTGAAATGCAAAAATTGCAAGACGTCTTGGCTCCACGCTACACCTTGAAAGCACACCCTCAAGAAATGTGTGGACCTCTGTTGTTTCGGGAGAAAAATTTCAAAAACGGAAAAAACATTTACGTCTATTATCACGATGAACATTTCGATGCCATTACCAGTATCACCGCATTCCTGGGATACGGTTATTACTGTGAGAAATGTGACTATTGCTATAACATTCGAGCGCAACACAAGCATTGTGGATCGAAATGTGAGGGATGTTTGGCCTCTAAATCCTGTCTTGGCGAAGGACAACAACGAGTACATTGCCCTGGTTGTCAGCGAACTTTTGTCAGCCTAGTCTGTTACGAACAACATCTGACGATGCAAGGTTCACAGCAGAAATGTGCTTGTCAACTCCTGAGTTTGTGTCCTACTTGTGTACAATTTACTTACCTATAATAACAAATCACATTTTTGTCCAGGAAAGAAACGATGTCACATCTGTTACCAAATCGTGGACTTGGAACATGAATGCTACATTCAAAAATACCAGCCCCAACAGAAGGAGGAGGAAGAAGATGACCAGAAGAAAGGCAATTTCATCTTTTTCGATTTCGAATGCATGCAAGAGACGGGCAGTCACATTCCTAATTTCTGCGTGGCTCATCGAGCGTGCGAGAAGTGCATCCAAGAACCGATCTTTTGCCGTTGTCCCCAGTGTAACAAGATTCCTGAAGGACGTGAAAAAATCCTTCGAGGACCTAACAGGCTGGCCGATTTCGCCCAATGGATCTTAGACCCTATCCACGAGAAGTGGAGCCAAGGGGACATCGAACGTTACGGAGATTGTTATCGCTATGCCACGGTGATGGCTCACAATTTCTTGGGATACGATGAACAGTTTCTACTGAAATACTAAACCGAACAAAGTACCGAACGTCCTAATGTCACCTTGAACGGAGCCAAACCCATTTCCATGTAAGTGGGACAAGTGCAGTTTAAAGATTCGATGAGTTACTTGGCCATGCCTTTGAGTCGAATGCCTAAAACATTTGAAATCACAGAAGTAGCCAGAGGTTATTTCCGCACTTTTTCAATACCGAAGCCAATCAACACGCCCTTCAACCACATTTGCCTGATGATCACTACTACGACCCTGACAACATGCGCACCGAACAACGAGAAGCTTTCTACGCTTGGTACCACACTCACGCCTCGGACTCTTTCGACTTTGAGGAAGAAATGTTCAAGTATTGTCGTTCCGACGTGGACATTTTACGGCACTGTTGTGGAAAATTTCGAGAATTGTTTATAGAGCACGGAGGGATCGATTCTTTGAAAAAAGCCTGCACCATTTCCAAAGCGTGTTCATTAGTGTCCCGCAAGCGATTGAGAAGACTCTGGCTGTCATCCTCCCTCAAATGACCAATTTTGTCAAACGTCAATACTCGGTCAAAGCCTTACTCTGGCTACATTACTTGTGCGACAAGGAAGACAAATGGATCGAACACGCTGGAAACGGAGGGGGTGAAATGACTATCGGAACGTATTCGGTGGATGGATGGGACTTAGAAAACCCCAAGATCGTGTACAAGTTTAACGGATGCTTACATCATGGATGTCCGATCTGCTACCCTCAAAGGTACGCTAAAAACCAGTTTTTACAACGTACCATGGAATACTTGTACCAAGCCACGTATCAGAGACGCTTAAAGTTAGAACGGCAATGATACCAAGTGATGAAAATGTGGGAACACGAGTACGATCAGCGATTGAAAATCTATCCCGAGCTTAAGCGCATCGTGGAAAGTTACAAGTGGTTGGTGGACCCTCTGAACACGCGAGACAGTTTGTATAGAGGACGAACGAATGCCACCTGTTTGTTGTACCATGCCGACGAGGAGAAAGGAAAAAACAATCAAATACTTGGACTTGTGTTCGCTGTATCCTTACGTGTGCAAATATTGTCACTTTTCAACAGGTCACCCACAATTGCCGACGGAACACTTCAACCTGGAAAACATTCGACAATACGAAGGATTGATTAAATGCAAAGTTTTGCCTCCTACCGACTCGACCCATCCCGTTTTACCTTACCATTGCCAAGGAAAACTGATGTTTCCTTTGTACAGTACTTGTGCCAATACGTGCAAACAAGACCAACCTTGTCGGCACACCCAGGAACAACGCACCTTGTCAGGAACGTGGGTCAGCGTGTAATTGTTTAAAGCTCTGGACCTGGGATACCAATTGTTAGAAGTGTACGAAATTTACCACTTTCCCAAGACAGAATTGTACCACAAGGATGAAGAGACTCAGAACGGTATTTTCGCGGACTACGTGGATGCCTTTTTGAAACTGAAACAAAAGTCAGCGGCTATCCTTCCTGGTGCCACACTTCCAAAGACCAAAATAAATTCAAAGAGAAATACTTTGAGCAGGAAGGCATCACTTTAGATCACATCGAGAAAAACGAAGATCGTCGATCGTTTGCCAAAGTGATGTTGAATTGTTTGTTGGGCAATATGGCACAACGACCGTGTTTACCCAGGACGGAGTATTTGACAGAACCTTCCCGCTACTTTCACACGATTCACGACAAAACCAAACAATGAAACACTTGGACGTCCTTCGTGAAGACTTGATCCTGGTCAATTACGAAGAAGAACTGGACTTTGTACAGGCTGACGAATTTGGAAAAGTCATTATTGCAGCCTACCTGACAGCCCATGCTCGCTTAAAATTGTACGAAACCTTACACCAGTTAGGAGATCGTGTGCTGTACTTGACACCGACAGTTGCATCTACATCGATCGCCTTGGTCACCGACACCGGGACATAGATGGAGAACGTTTAGGAGCCTTGATGGACGAGCACCCCGACGACAAGATTCCAAGTTTTGCTAGTGGGGGTCCCAAAATTACGGCTACGAACACTGTGACACACAAGGAGAAGTGCACACCGAGTGTAAAGTGAAAGGATTGACTCTAAATTATCGCACCAGTCAAGTGGTGAACTTTGCTATCTGGAGAGGATCAACATTTTAAAGTGACCACCTACGAGCCTCACAATGTTGTACGTTTAGCCACACACCAAATTGTCTATCGACCTTTGGAAAAACTGTATCAAATCGTTTACCAGAAGCGAGTGAGGCTTCCTAATCACTTCACTTTACCTTACGGACACGTCGATATTGGTCAGCATATAAAAAGGGAAAGCTTTCAAGACTGAGAGTTCATTGTGACTACAACCGCTAAGCAAGAAAGCAAGAAAGATGAATCCTTTCAAACAGACACAATTCAAGTTCGGTGATTCTCAAGTGGAGTGCGATGCTGTGCCTTGCGAATGCAGGGATGCCGTACGCTGTGACCTCAGCGATTGAGCACAACATCATGGGAACTTCGCTATGACTACTACTACTACTACTACTACTACTACTACTACTACTACTACTACTACTACACCTACCATGGAAAGTAACATGACGGATGCGAAAGCGATGCCACTCGTTATCGTGGACTCATTACTGGTTTTTATCCTCAACGTGAAACCATGCGGCTACCACCCTACGGAAGTCATCCAACCCTGAGCAAACTTCTGCGGGTTTCACCGTACACGCATCGAAATGAACCTGTGAAAAAACAATATTTGTTGCGTATGCGTTTGCCTGAATACTGCGACTTTGAAAGTCGATTCCAAATCTTTCAAGGAAAATGGCCTAAATATCTGGGAGGACCTACCAGCGAAGAATTATCCAGAGTTGGATTTATCTACTTGGGCAAAGGTGACAAAGTCAAGTGCTTCATTTGCGGTGTGTCACTTCACGAGTGGGAGCAGAAAGACTCGGCTTACCTGGAACATGCTCGATGGTCTCCGTACTGTCACTACCTGCTTTTAGTGGACGACCTCAGTGGATGGATACTTTGCAAGAGAACATTCGTGGGTTGCCTGTGGAGTTGAGAGAGTTTGTCAAAATACAAGTCAAACGCAAAGAACAATTGCATCCGTTACGTCACCGATGTTCGAACCACTGGTACCTGAATGGTATCAGAGGGTTAATTCATTTCAAAGTGTTCCAATGGTCAGATATTGATAACTCACGTGAAATTCATAAAGTTTTGGATGCTACTCATTCTACTTACAAGGTGACCATAATACACCGAATTCCAACGGAAGAGTTAGAGTACCAAAATCTTTTACACCAACGAATCTTGGTTCACAAGGAAACTTCTGTGCGGCATGTGGTATGTGAGTTAGTGACTAAACAATTTTGGTACGGTACTGAAATTAAACCGCTCCTGTTCAAAAAGTACATTTATTACCTTCAACAAAAGAGGGTATAAAAACTTGCTACCATGCCACGACCTTTATCATTCGTGATACAACAGATTCCGTGGAAGGAAATCAATGACACTATTCGGACTGTGGAGGATTGCCAACACTTTTTACGAGAACTGTGTCCATTGAATTGGGATCGTTGTGTGGTGTGTGTCTTAGTGTGGTGTGGTGTGTGTCTTAGTGACTTCCTTTCTGGGATTTCGTTTACCAGCCGATTCCTTGTGGACTCTTTACGAACAGTACCTACCACCAAAAACATGAGGGTGGTACCTTCAAATGTACACGAGAGACTCATTCTGTTAAAAGCCTTGCACACTCATCTCGATACTTCTCTACCTCTGCGGAAAAAAAAAGATTCGTAAACTTTTAGTCACTGAAAATGTTTACGAACATGTGTGTGTAGCTTGTGACTTACATCTTCACTGGCAAGATGTACGTGACTGGAACATTTTGGTTTCGAGGCTTGGACGAAAGAAGTGGCAGACTATGCCAAAGATTTGTGTTAATAAATTCAAACGTCCAGTGAAAAAGGTAACTTTTAAACCTGTGCTAGCCACAGTGTCAGAAGAAGAACCCGACGCCGAGGAAAACCATTCGATTCAGGACAGGACTGTTATCGGCATGGACATCCCTGAAAAATCATTCCGGGAGGACACTTGTGAGACTGTGCCAAGTGTAGAGACTCTAAGTACATTACCCAGTGTCCCTAGGACACCACACCTTCGTCACAAAAAATGTTGTACAGTGACTTGTTTATATTCCACGTTGATCGTTTTGATGTGTATCTATCGATGTACTTAACCATTTGGCTTTTATGAATTTTTGTCTTTCGTGTTCAATTTTAAAAAATTTGAAATAAACGTGTCCTGAATAAGTATAAAAACTCTTGTCTTGTTTGTGTTCGTTTCAAAAGTGACATCCCCTTCACCTTGGCTACCTCTGCTGTCTCTGCTCCCCTCTTCCTGCACTTTCAAAGTCATCGACGAAAAGTTAGATCGAGCCAGTTGGGAGGCCTTGTATCTTCACCATCTATTTAACACGTTAATTGATGGACCGAGTGGTTCAGGCGAACCGAATTTATCAACGTTTGATCAAACATAAAAATCATTTGATTGATCGTCCACCGCAACGTATCGTGTGGTGTTACAAAGAGTGGCAATCGGCGTACAGTTTCCTGCGAGAAAGTCAAGGAGATTCCATCGTGTTTGTGGAAGGTACTCCTGGCGAAGACGACGGGATCGTGTCTGACCCCAGTCAAACCCATCTGGTCATCTTCGACGACATGTTAGGAGAAGACGAAGAAGAAATTAAACTCTGGTTTACACGCAAAGGGCATTATTATAATGCCAAGGTCATTTACATCAGCCAAAATTAGTTTCAACAAAGTAAAGCCCATCGCACCATCAGTCTCAATGCTCATTAGGTTGTCTTGTTTAAAAGCCCTAGAGATAAATCGCAAGTGCAAGTGTTAGCCAAACAACTAGAAACTCCTTGGATAACTCATGCGTACGACGATGCCACTCAAACCCCTCACGCCTGTTTACTCGTGGATGTAAAACCCACAAGCCCCAATTATTTCGTACCCATCTGTTTCACCACTGGTGCCAAGACCGAGGGCCTGTTGTGTACACGTCCCCGTCGACTTTATAAACAAAATCTATAAAAACCTCGTACACTTTTGGTCTGTCTCACACATCGTCACCATGACGTCCCTTCAGTCTCATCTCGTCAAATTTATTCGTGCCTTGTACGGCATCAGTCGCAAAAACTCCACAAATATGTGCTCGTGTCTTAGAAGCCAGTCCCAGAGAAGTCTTACGATGGTTTACGGTGACAGCGCGTCAGTTACTTCAAGGCATCATTCACATCCCTCATTAAACCAAATGCTTTTTTGACAGAAGCAAAATAGTCTTGACGCAACTGGCAGATCTCCGCATCGACACTCAAACCAAAAAGTAAATCATTTTGAAACCTGGAGGTAGCGGTTCTCTAGGAGGTGTCATCATTCGCTCCCTATTCAAATGGGATCCCAATGCCCCAAAGGTCATCCCCAAGAAAAATGCCACTCCCCGACCCAAACGTACCCAGAAGAACAAGAACAGTGGTATCAAGACCAGGTCACAGCCCCAGAAAAAGAAAAGCCCCCAGAAAAAGAAAAGTCCCCAGAAAAAGAAAAGTCCCAAGGAAAGACTTCAGAAATCAGCATCTACCCGCAAGAGAGGCACTACGTCCAAGATGCAACCTTTCATCCCCAAACCACGACCTGCAGCGACGGTGACCGTGTCTCCAGTAGCCTCAGGTTCTTCCACTTCTCTGTTGCTTCCGATGCCAGCCAAACCCAATTAGACACGCGTCTTTACTAATTTGATGTAAAAATGGAAACCCGTGTCTCCAGGAACTTCTCCTCCAGGGGTGGCACTCTTCACCTCTTTAGCTGCCTGGGCAGCTGCTAACAAACTACCCCCCAAAATCAAAGTCCAAGAGAGATCGGGTATGTTACAGAGTTTACTGGATTAATCCAAGCAAGAACTGTCCTGATTTAGCCCGCTGAGAACCCCTCAACGTCGAGTGATTCCTGCCATGAAAATGATACGACGGACCGACAATCAGTGGCGACGCATTCCACCACTATAAAAAAAGACCTGGGCCAAACGATGCGTTTTTGTGCCCCTGAACGCAAAAAGATGTCACCCACCAGAAGTGCACACCACCACCGTCGTCGTTCTCTTGTCGATAAAGGAAAAGGAAACAGAAAAGAACAGTCTAGTCGGTTGACCCCACATCCGAAAAAACGCTTAGCCAAGCATCGACGTCCACCCCAGAAAAAAACCCATCATCCGGAGAAAAAGTGGAGTAACCAAAGGGGAGGATTATATGATTCGATTGTCAAAGAGGTCGTCAAACAGACTGGTCACACACCCAACCAGCTCCACCAAAAATGCTACTTTAAAAAATAAGATAAAGGACGTGTGCCAAGTCATCGACGTCAGTCTATTTTGTGTCTGCTCCTGAACAAAGATGTCACCCACCAGAAGTGCACACCACCACTGTCGTCGTTCTCATGTCCAAAAAGGAAAAGGAAAAAGAAAAGGACAGTCTCGTCGTTTAACCCTTAACAAAATCGCTTATCCAAGCATCGACGTCTATCCCACAAAAAGAACCCATCGTCCAAAGAAAAAAGGAGCAACCAAAGGGAAGGATTGTTTGGCGATATAGAAAAAGTCTTCAAATTTTTGACGAAGCGATTGTCAAAGAGTTCGTCAGAAAGACTGGTAACAAACCCTTCGACCTACTCCAAAACTACTCCACCAAAAAATAAAATAAAAGGGAGTGTGTCATTGTATTTTTTGTGTGTGCTCTGGAACAAACAAAAATGTCACACACACACACCCAAGCCATCCCTCTTCTACTGTAAAGGAAAGAAAAGGAAAGGACTGCCTCCTCGTTTAGTCAAACATTGGGAAGTGTTGTCCGTTCTGTCCAAAGCCCCTCCACCCATGCGAAAACAACTCATTCAAGAAACCTCCAAAGACGTCGTCTATACCATGTGCGAATGTTGCCTGAATGTCTTGAAAAGAACGATACCTTTCTCTCAGCATCAGAAAGAATGCTTAGCCAAGCATCGACACGTTGTTCGCCAAATGGTCCAAAAGAAAATACCCATCCATCAAAAGAAAAAGATGTTGGTGCAACGCGGAGGATTTGTGCACCTGTTGCACCCTTGCTGAAACGAACATTGGGAAGAATGATTATAGCACTCATGACGGGAGCTGCTTCACAAGGGATAGGTAAAAGTTAAAAAAGGATCAAGAAGATTAAAGGGACCTCTGGGGTGAAAAGATCTCAGACATGACCTTTGGAATCTGATGGAAGGACAAAAACTGATTTTAGTGCCTTACAAACTATGGATAGAATTCCATCGTTGGCAAGAACAGCGCACTCCGCATTTACCTGCCAATCCTCATTTGACCGAGATGTCCCAGTTACGACACGAATTGCACTCGTTGATGGATCTCAGCGATTTTTTGTCAGAAACGGAAAAATCGCAACGGTACGGTCAAGTGTTATAACGACTTCAACTCTTTCACTAGCAAGCTTTAGACGAAACAGCTCGACCGACTCTGAAAGAATTTAATACCCTGATGAAAAGTCCATCACCACCACCACCACCACCACAACCAACCCAGTGACCAAGACAGATTCAGCCCCATGGATGCCTGAGAAAGAAGAGGCACGATAAGTCTTTCAAACACCGTCAGCAGCTCCCATCCCTAGTAAGATTTCAGCGTCCTTGTTGACCCCTTCCCCCACGCCCCAACGAGAAGAACTTAAAGCTTGGGTTAAAAAGATGATGTCCACTCCTCCTTCGACAGAAGTGAAAAAAAAAAGAATGGTGAAAAAGAAAGCAACACAAAAACCATCCTATTACCGCCACCACCACTACCCTCGACCTCTACTCCCGTGGCACGTCGGCCACGTAAAGCCGTTTCCAAACCAGCACCTCACCCCAGCCAAAGTAGTATCAGAGAAGAGTGGGTTACTTATTAAAGAGAGAGAGAGAGAGTGAGTCCTGATGGAGAATTTGTTAGTCAGCATTTAGTACGATCCATCACATCCTGCGGGATACGGAGGAGTTCAGAAATTGTATCGTGCTGCCAAAACCCGACTTAAAAGTGTCCGTTTACCTCAAGTGCAACGATGGTTACAAAAATAAGCCACGTAAACTTTTCACAAACCCGTTCGACGTAAATTTTCCAGAAATCGCACCCGAGTGGAGGGCATTTGTCATCAATGGCAAGCCGATTTAGCCGATGTCTCTCATTTGGCCACCTACATTCGTGCCTACAAATATTTGTTTTGTGTCATCGACGTCTTTTATAGTTTGCCTGGGTCTTGCCATTGACTTCCAAATCGAGCACTGTGTTAGTGCGAGATCTAAAACTGGTGTTGAAATAAAGTCGTCGTCACCCTCTTCGATGGCAAACCAACAAAAGCACCGAATTTTTGAACCAAGCTTTCCAAAAAGAATTGAAGAAACGAGACATTCATTTCTTTACCACCGAGAATCCCGAAACCAAAGCCAGCATCGTGGAACATTTTCAACGCACCTTGAATGAACCCATATGGAAATATTTTACACGTCAACACACTCTGAAGTACATCGACGTCTTACCGCACCTGATCAAAGCTTACAACCAATCTTACCATCGTAGCATCGGATGTGCCCCCCCCCCCCGCAAGAAATGACTCTCCACAACGAAGTGACCGTCTATCAGCGCCTGTTTTGTACGTCCCCGACTGTGGCTGTCACCAAGAAAGGTGGAGTGTTGACGACGGGAGATTGGGTGCGAATTGTCAAAACCAAACGCACTTTCGACAAAGGTTACTTACCCAATTGGACCACCGAATTGTTTCGTGTCTCTGGACGAGTGCGTGGCCGTCATCCTGCCATCTACAAATTGGAAGACATGAACGAGGAAGTGTTAAAGGGAACTCTTTACTTGCCCGAGTTACAATGAGTGACCAAAAAAGAAGACGAAGTGTACGACATCGAAAGCATTCTCGATCAAATAACTCGTAAAGTGGGAAAACGACCTGTCAAAGAAGTCAAAGTACGTTGGAAAGGAAATCCTCCCAGTTTTGATTCATCGACTATAAAAAGAAGTGACCATCATGCCCTTCAACACAGCCTCAACCACAACAGTGACCATTCATCGAGTTCCTCTCTGCAAGATCTACAAAAGCAACCCTTGTGGGTGAGGTGTGGAGAACGTGTGCCATTGCCAATTTGAGTTTGCAACAAGGAGACAAACAATTGTGGACCATTTTACTGAGCAGTTGTATCGGTTATCTTCTCCCCAATCCTTCTCTGAAATGCTATAAAGGTAACAACGGGAGTCGTGCGACCAACGTCAGTCACCCTCACAAGAGTCACCACCAAAACAACAATAACCCACTTTTGGACACTCCTCTGACCTCGAGTGACCCCTCGGACAGCAGAATTATGAATAACCAATTTTACTTAACTTTACCCAGTGACAGTTCCATGGATATGTTTCCCCACAATACTTTGTGCTGTTTCACGGCCAAATTACATCGGGCCATCCAACTGGATCATGAAGCCCATTGTGAAGTGGCTTTGGTCGAAATGATTCACCCTACACAAAACATCACTGAAAATCAAAACACTTTTGAGGTCGAAGTTCTGAACAACCAAGTGCAACAATACTTGAATGAAAGCGTCAAGAAACTCCTATCAATGCCCTCGACGCTGCCCAGTCAGGCATTCATGGTTCCCTGACACCACAGCAAGAACAAGGCAAAAAGAGACGACGAAGACACCCTCCAGAGGACTTCACAAACACAGAGCTAGAAAGACCAAGAAAAGAAGAACCGTCTAAGAATTAGACGTTTTTGATTATTAAAGAGAAAAATGATGCGCCGAGAGTCTTGCGAATGTTCCAAGTCGGAACTGGATCTGTTTGCCATGCCACCCACTATGATGACAATACAAGAATCCCAATGAGTAGAATTGCATCCCATCTCCTCTTTAACGACCTCAGCCCCATCGATTATGAAATCAAGGGACAGCCCGAAGATTACATCGACCTGAATATCAGTTACTTGTACATGAAAGACCAAGTGATCAAAACGGACGACATCGCTCCGGGAGTCGATGTTAGAGTAGCTCCCGTCAACAATTACATGCATTCCTTGTTCAGCGAAGTGGATTTGGACTTGAATAACAAACTAGTCAGCAGCAGTATGGATACGTACCCTTACTGAGCCTACCTCGAAAATCTCTTGACGTACGGAAAAGAGGCCAAGAACACTCATCTGGATGCTTGCGTCGTATGGAAACCTGGCACAGCAGGCGAGGACAAGTTTAACGACTCAATCCTGACAACAGCTGACGATCCTCACAATGTGGGCTTTAACGACTGTCGAAAGAAAATCCTGAAAGACGTAGTTTAGAACTGATGAATTGTTTGCATTTGGACATGTGGTTACAAGAAAAGTATTTGCTAAACGGGGTGGATATCCGCCTGAGACTGAATCTCAGCAGTACCGTTTTCCTCTTGATAGCCATTCCAACGAGTACAAAACCATCATCCAAGACGCCAGACTCTTTGTGCGACACATGGAAGTGTTACCTAAAGTGGGAAACGACATCAGTCACACTTTGAGCAGAACGACTGCCAAGTATCCGATACTACGCGTGGAAGTGAAACCCTTCACCACTGCTGCTGGACTCCGATCCAAGATCGAAAATAATCTGTTCCATGGACAGTTACCCAAACGTTTAATCATTGGTATCGTCTGTAACGAAGCCCTTAACGGAGCCGTCACTGCCAATCCTTTCGAGTTTAAGCACTACAGGTTTTGCAAGATCGATTTCAGTCGCAAAGGCAAGACTTTGTGTATCAGACCCTTCGAACCTAACTTTGCCGAGAAGAATTACTTGAGAACGTACTTGTCCCTGTACGAAACCACGGGGCAGTTAGGGACCAACAGCAGCCGCGGCATTTCATTCAACGATTATGCAGGAGGTTACGCTTTGTGGGCCTTTGATTTCACTCCAGGCCAAGGCAGCGACGAGGGACATTTCCACCCTATAAAATCCGGCCAACTGCGTGTGTAACTTCAGTTTGCAGAAGTTCTAACCCAGACGGTGAACGTCATCTTGTATGTCGAATTCGGCAACACTGTAGAAGTCAACAGATGGAGAGAAGTCATTCTAGACTGTTAAAAGCTATGAAAGACTCTTATCCCTCTTTGAATGGTAGAAAATCTTTGGAAATGGAATAGAAGGATATCTTGGAAGCTGAACCACCCGCTAAAAAGACAAAGACGAAGATGGCTAGATGGCCAGAACACGAACAACATTTAGTGTCCTGCTTTGCCAATCACCTGCCAAAAACAGTTATAGAGTTGACCAAGAAACGTTGCTATGGATGTCAAAACGATCATCCCAGTCAAATTCAACACGATCAATGCCCAATGATGTGTCAAAAAGAAAAATTGGACGAGTATCTGGGTGACGCTTGGGGTCTCATCTCGGAAGAAGCAGTGTTGCATCAGTGGTATAAAGACTTGCGTGATCATTCCTCCCCTCCATTGACCGCTCAAGAGATCCATCGCATCGAAGCTGTCTTGGCCTAGAGTACGGAGACGAAGCGAAGAGACGATTACTTGACAGATATTTTCAAGTAAAACGTCAGGATTGAATTGATGACTTATCATTACCTGTGAAAGAAGAAAAAAAAAATGGATACCTGGGAACTTTATTACCTTTTGAACAGTTCGTACACCGCTTCTTGGAATCCTGCAGTGTGCGCTAAAGATGAACTTCCTCATCAACACGGACGACAGTCATCTCCCAGGAACCCACTGGGTAGCCGTCTACTTTCCCCACGATACCTGTGTGGAGTATTTTGATTCGTATGGATTAGCACCTTTTGAAGACGACATCATCGACTTTATGAGAAGAAATGCCCAGACGACACGACTCAATAATGTGAAATTACAAGGCAAAGATTCCATAGTATGTGGACAATATTGTGTGTATTTTCTTCATCAACGCAGTCTTGGATATCCCTTAGAACATTTAGTGACTTATTTTGATCGTGACTCTTCTAGAAAGTAGGTAAATGGTTTTATGACCATTATGGATATATCTTGTCTTTAGCTAGAAAACGTAGTGTAATCAATGGTCAAATGACCTCCAACAGTGGAAATCGATCTTGACCTCACAACGTTGTCAACCTTGTCAAAAAAAATTTATTTCAAAAAATGTGTTGATGTTATATTATTTGTTGATAGTTTGTTGGTTGAATAAAAATGTTATCAAAAATTATTGTTTTTGGATTGTTTTAAAATTTTTTTTATCAATATATATTTGCTTTTTGACTTCTCTCTATCCTTCTACATTAGATGAGCAATAGCATTCTTACCAAAAACCCATATGGATGTTTTCTATCGCGACCGCCCTTGAGACATATAAAGCGGGGCGGTCTCCACTCTGACCATCCGTTATTAATGTTTTAACCTGTGAAGATGTCTTCAAAGCTAACTAAACTGAATGAAGCCCACGTCCATTTGCATCGTGTCAGGCAAAATCCGATGCCAAAGCCTGAAGAGATAGAAAATGTCAGGATGTTGAAAGTGGCACAAGACCTGATAGAAGAGGTTTTCAGAGAAGAAATTAAAAAGGAACACGAAGAGTGGACCGAGAAGTACAGACGTCAGAAGCAGCAACAGCAGCAGTAGTAACAACAACAACAACAACAACAACAACAGGAGCCAGACAGAGGCTTTGTGGACTGTCGTGTAGACACTAAGGAGTTCTCCTTCTCGTTCCGAAGAAGCAGGCCGTATCCCGTAGGAAAGCCTGCAGCCAGACGGGGGCGAAATCCCAGGCGTTAAGAGAGATTGCCAAAATACTCTTATCCAACAAAACAACCCTTTTCAGGGCTGCCCTAAAAATCTAGAAAAGATATACCACTCTATTGCTAAAAGTTGTCTGTATTCGTGTGTTGGTTTGTGAATGTGATTGTAAGTTATAAAAAGATAGAAGTGTGCCTACAAACACTTCGTTTCCCTGTTTTGTGTCAAAAGATAGAATTGTGCCTATAAATACTTCGTTTCCTGGCTTGTAAGATAATGGGTGGTTGTTTTAGGGTTGTATGTCTGCATGGTGATAAAGTGTGTTTGTAGGAAAAAGTGAACGTGTTTCTTTTAGGTCCGCGCGTTCCATATTTTGATTGAGATGTGGGTATTGTTCAACGAGAAGAAGAAGAGCAGAATCACCAAATTACTGGAACTCCAGATGCACCTGTAATATTCTTGGCGCCTCCTGGACGAGCTAGCCATGGAGGCAATCCAGGAAGAAGCCAGAATTGAAGAGGAGGAGGAAAAAAGAGAAAGAAGAGGAGAAGAAAAAACAAAGAAAGGATCCTGGTTCACCTCATTCTGAAACAGGCCTGTGAGGTCAAACCTACAGTGAGGACACTGCCACCACCACCATCACTACCACAACGTCAAGTACCACAACAACCTAGATTCGCTGTCCCCCAGATAAAAAACTGGGACAAGGAATTTGAGAGGCAGCGGCGAGAAAGGGAACCGCAGAGACCACAACATCCAAGGGTCTGGAATAGACGAAGGAGTCATGAACAAGTCTCCACTATCCCTATAAGTGAGGAATGGGATAGTGAAGCCAATCAAGCTGCCTCCGTACTCCCAAGAACAACAGTCAGTTGGGAGCAAGATTGGAGTAGGAGATGTGTGTATGGGCCAGACCTGAGAAATGTCATCATTGAAAGGTGCATTCTGAATTTAAAAAACAGCCCTTCTCAGGGTTAACCAGATCTCTAGAAATGACAGGCAGTGGTGGCACCATACCCACACCTCCGAGGGCCCAGCCTAGGGCTATAACCAGTCGCGAAGCACATTGTGCATATGCGACTATAATCCAGTCAGTCAGTCAATCGCGCCATTCGTCAATCCACTACAGCCAAGTACCTGGCCCCTCAGGAACATCAACAAATAGTAGTAGCAACAACAAAAACCATAAAGAAAATGCCACCAAATCACCCCCCCCCCCAATCAGCCCAAAAGTAAACAAAAACCACAAGGGCAAAGGGAAACAACCCATAGTAGCAAAAGTAACTAAAAATCCAAAATGCCAAGAAGATACTACAAAAACAGTAGAAGTAAAACCTACAACTAACAGTAACACCACAAGGAAAAATCAAACGCAAACCTACCTAACTAAAACCAAACACAAATTCCACTCCCCAGAACACACTATACTCATTAGCAGCAACAGCAGCCAACTACGAAAATTAAGTACTACCAGTATTGCAGGCGCCCTATCACGAGCCCATCAAGGGCAATTCCAATTAATCTGGCCACGCGCAGAATATCTAATTGTCCACTGCAGCACCCTGAACCAAGTAGAAAAATTTCTACAAATAGAACACATAGGGCCTGTCAAAATTCAAGTATCAAGACATAACAAAATTCAAAGTGCTATAAATAAACCAAACTCACAAACATCAAAAACAACTTCTGGACAACAAAAACAAAACAAAA
>JAECUM010057368.1:0-15535 GCA_016617855.1 Megalonaias nervosa
AGTATAGTTCTGACTATTTTATGCGGCATCCTTACATTCTACGCCGCGTGGGGTTGTAAGTATTCGTAAACTATGTATGTATGTCAGTCTGTGTGTCTGTCTTTATGTATGTATGGCATGTCTGTATGTATGTGTTTATGTATGTATGTATGTATGTATGCATGTATGCATGTATGCATATATGTATGTATGTATGTATGTATGTATGTATGTATGTATGTATGTATGTATGTATGTATGTATGTATGCACGTATGTGTGCGCACGCAAGCACACTTGTATGTATGTATGTATGTATGTATGTATGTATGTAAGCATTTATTTGTATATGTGTGTATGCATGTATCTATCTATCAGCTGGCAAAAAGTTAGAGTGTATTGCGTGGACTGAGGGAATTTAAGTGTACCAAATAAAATAAACAATATTAAAGAAAAGTGGATCGATATTCTACTTTGCAGCATAGTTCGTCTACTACTCAGTCTGATGGTTCCTTTTATCCTCTGCATTATTATTATTATTATTATTATTATTATTATTATTATTATTAGCTATGTCAGTAATATGTTTATTGTTGTTTGTACATGAGTAGGTAGGTTACAGATAAGTTGATATTTGCAGTTTATCACATAGTAGGTACAGTTTTCCTATAGTATGTGCAGTTTCATATTTTTGATATTACCACACGTTAAAACATCACTTTATGTGATTCTGATTGGTCCAAATAAGCCCATGAAATTATTGTGCAATATCCTCTTTACTGATTGGCTGGAATCGTGGGAAAACGTTTTTAACCCCGCCTTCTGGAATGTTTTGTTTTGAATGAACATTTTTGGCGGTCATTTTTAACTCGACTCGCGAAAGGAAATTGAGGAAAAATTATCTCGGCTGCATGACACAGGCACTTGATTCCGGGGTAAACTAATGTGTACACTCACCAATTAATTGGTGAGAGTACACATTAGTTTACCCCGGAATCAAGTGCCTGTGGCAGTATATATGGGATGCAAATCCGACTCAAAAAGAAATTTGTTTATGTCTTCTGTACAGTCTATTGTTCCAAATCAAATACTGCAAATATCCGGTCACAAATGCATTGCAGTAAATGTGCGAATTTTTGCATCCAGTAATCCTATTTCACATGAAAGTCGCAACAATGTTACGTTTAGTTCTGAAAGTGACATTTTAGGGTAAACATGTACTCTAGGCCTACTGTGTACCGTATCAAACAATGTGGCAGCATCGCATCGCATTGATCATTCTGTTTTGAAAAATGATTTTGTCGTTATAAAATGTTCTGTTTATTAGGATGCAAGCTTTTTCTTTGATTTTTAGTTTGTAAAAGAGTACAATCTACTTTTACCAGTTCAACTTTGTTTGGGACTATATTTTATGCAAAACAAATGAAAGGTGCACCGTCTGTCAGAATGAAAGAAATTACCCGTTCTTCTTTCTATCTAAATAATTTCCACTGAAATAAAAACTCTGTGATAAAAAGAATCGCAAATGGGTAATGATTTAATATCAAATTGATGAAACTCGTTGAATAATGTCCGCTTTTGCTCTCCAAGGCTCACAAATGCTGGACATCATTCAACTCGTTTCATAAATTCAGTATTAAATCATTAGCCATTTGAGATCCTATTTAGTGACCTCACATGAACTGAGCCATCGCATTTGCACATGTCAATTGAAGACTCTTTGTTTGTTGCTGTTGTTATTTTGATCAAACTCGTTCCTTATGTAAAATATGAATTATTTGTTTATTTCATGATATAATAAGCTAAGACGTGTTTCAAAGACGATTTTCTTCGTTAAACAAATTGGCCAACCACATGGAACATATTGTAGTCAAGTAGTATAGTATATTTCGTTATGCATCAGCAAATATTTCCTAAAAGCTAAATGTAATATTGTCTTCCATTAAGATCCGAACCAAAATAAGACCAGATCCGATGATTCGTGTGGAATAGCTGGAGACTGGAAGAATCAGCTTGGCTCCACGATGAAAATGACATGCCGAAAAGGAAACCTGCGCGGGAAATATAGAAGCGCTGTGGGTGAAGCCAGCGACTTCTATGAACTCTCTGGCAGATACACAATGACCGGTGTCAATCAAGAAGACTGTATCGTGGGATTTTCGGTAGCGTGGAATAATGACGTCAGAGATAACTCGAATTCCACAACAAGCTGGACTGGTTTACATTATGCATCTGAAGGAATAATTCACACCCACTGGATATTGACTAGGTACAGGGAAATCGAGAGTATGTGGGCAACCAATCTAGTTGGTCATGATGAGTTCATACGAATTTAAATATACTAATGAGAATTTTCAGAAGATCTCTTTCACTGTTAAAGAAAGTTCCACCTTTTTAAAAGTAGAATAAATGAGGATATGTGTGGGTTTTTAAATCCTAAGAATGGAAAGTATAAATAAATCATAAATAAAGGAGTACTAACATCTCTTCGTGTTACTGTGCTTATTATGTAGACACACACACACACACACACACACACACATACATATACATACATACATATATATATAGCAAGAGAAGTAGTATATATATATATATATATATATATATATATATATATATATATATATATATATATATAGTGACACCCTCTCCTCTCTCTCTCTCTCTCTCTCTCTCTCTCTCTCTCTCTCTCTCTCTCCGTCTGTTTATTTCTTGACCGGTATCAACCGACAGGAATTCATTGCAGTGTGCTGCGAATAATGACTTCAGATGAAACTAGAGTTTCACAACAAGTTGGACTGGTATAAAAAATGCAGAATGCATTTAAGAAACAATTCACGACCACTTGGTATTTTCTAGATGTAGAGATTGTAACAGTTTGTGCGCAACCAATCTAGTCAGTCATGATGATTTCAGACTTACGGAAACACACTGATAACAGTTTGAATGTTCCCCACCAAGACAAAAGCAAACACCAAAACACACGCGCGCGCGCGCGCGCACACACACACACACACACACACACACACACACACATTATTGTATTTGGTGGATATCGAGGACTCAGGGATGGAACCGCATACCGATGACATTTGTTCTGGCGATCTTAGAGCAAAAAGAAATACAGTTTCCGACAGTAAATTAATAGCAAATGGTGATGTTAGTAGTGAGTGGGTGCGATTTAGCGACAAGTGGACTTCTATGTTATAAAGGGTTCCCGGCACTTTGGCGACAAGGGGAATTTAACATGGGGAATTTTAACATGGGCGTGCCTATAGAGCGACAAGGGGAATTGAACATAGGGATGTATAGCAACAAGGGATTGGGCCTGTCTAGCGACAATGGGACAGTGTGGCAAGAGGCTGACCTAAATATGCACTACTCTAGGGACTAAAAGAGACACAGACATTGAGACGTGGTTAGGGACAGGGTTAGAAACATAGGCATATTACACAAACATAGATTTATGAATATAAATCTCTCACGCCAAAAATCGACTAAAAACTTTTTAAGCAAGAGAGAATAGATATCTTTTCGAGGCAATGGAGTGCCACTGAAAAGAGCCTTTGGGTTCTTATTCTTCTTCCTCTATTTTCTCCAGTTCTTCCACCATCTCCTCCTTTCTCTATTATTCCTTTCTTCTTCTTCGTTTCATTCTCTGGTATCCAGTCAGGATGTCCCATCGCTCTGAACTTTTCCTGCACCTTTATCCAATTTTCATTCAATTTTTCAAAGTCCTCTTTCTTCTTTCTATTTTCTTTCTTCTTTCTACCCTTAACCCAGGTAGAGTTTATCTTCTTCACCTTCTCTTCCATCACCTTCCTATCCATTTGTTCTGCTTTATTTAATTTTTTAATCCCCACTTCACAAAAGTCCAATCTGTTAAATTCTCTATTTCTTCTAAAAAGTTCCTTACTTTTGTCACACCGTCAAGAGCCTCCTTCAATTTTCCTTTAACATAGTCAACTTCTCCACTTTTTTCTCTCTGACATCTTTGACCAGATCTCTGGCTGCTTTTAGACTTGTCACTTGACTTGTCACGAAGTCAATGATAACTGGATACCTCCATTCATCTGCAATCGTTTCTACCAGATATGCTGCATCCATCATCCAATACCAACCATCTTTTAAATTATTCACTAAATCCATTTTTGAAAGTGTTGACTGGTCAACTGTGGCAGCCAGACCGACGAAAGCTTCACAATATATGTCTCAAGCACGGACGTGTATGCAGACAAACACAAACAAAAATAGACACACAAACGTACGCGCGCACACATACACACAAACGTAAGCGCGCACACATAAACACACACCCATAATTATATGATTGGCAACTTGATCAGTCTCTCTTTTCTAGAGTTCTGATTAGCCCTGAGATGGGCTGTTTTCTCTAACTTCAGATGCACTTGGTTAATGGTAACACTTCCCAGGCCGGGCACCACAGACACATCGCCGACTCCACTCTTGTTTCCATTTGATGTGTGTGATTGGGAGTGCGGAGGCAGCTTGAGTGGCTTCACTATCCGATTCCTTTGTTTGATGGAGAGTGAAGACTTGTTCTTGCCTCCTTCTTATATTTTGCATCCGTGGATGCTCTGGTCGCTGAGGCGCCCATTCTTGTCTCTGCCTCTCCAGTTCTTCTTCCCAATGTTTTGTCTGGGGAACTACAGGACTTGGTGCTGGTAGTATTGGTGGCAGTGGTGCTTGGCGCTGTGGAGGTGTCCTCACCATGGGTTTTACTTTATATTTCTGCCTTAGCATTAGGTGAGACAGGATTGTACTCTTCTCTTCTTGTTTCTTCTCCTCCTCCTCTTCCTCAAGTCTGGCACTTTCTGCAATGGCCTCCATAGCCAGTTCATCCAAGAGTCTCCTGGCATACTCCAGGTGCATCTGAAGCTCCAACGGTTTGCTGATCCTGCTCATTTTTTGAATGTTGACTAGTCAACGATGGGTAGCCAGACTGACGAACGCTACACTTTATATGCTTGAAGCACGGATGTGAAGGAAAACACCCCCTTACACAAAAACTAACAATACCCACTCCACCATCAATAATAAAGAACTCGCGCACATAAAAGAAACACTCACTTTCACTTTTTGCCTACAATCACACTTCATTATCACTCATACATATAAAAAAACACTCTATCTTACAAGTCAGAGAAACGGAGTGTTTATAGGCACACTTCTAGTTTTTACTTACAAACCCGCACACAATATCTTACAAGCCAGATAAACGAAGTGTTTATAGGCACACTTCTATTTTTAACCTACCAACACACAAAGACAGAAAAATTTTGGCAATAGAATAGTATATCTTTTCTACACTGTTGGGGTAGCCCTGTAAAAGGCTGTTTTGTTGGAGGTTATGACAATCTCTTATCTTCTAAGATTGCTTTCCCCTCTGGCTGCAGGCTTTCCCACAGGATAGGGTCTGCTTCTTCGGAAGGAGAAGGATAACTCTTTCGTGTCCACACGGCAGTCCACGAATCCTCTTTCTGGCTCCTGCTGTTACTGCTGCTGCTGCTCTCTCTGCTGTTTCTGAAGTCTATACCTATCGGACCATTCTTCTTGTTCCTTCTAAAGAGGTGGAGGGCGTCATCGCTGAAGGAGAAGTTTCTGGAGAAACGTGTTTTCATTTATTTATCAAATAGGGAAGAATGGGTGTCAAATTGGGTTTGGTTGGCATCACTAGCAACGGAGAAGTGGAAGAACCTGAGGCTGCTGGAGTGAAGACGCGGTTACCGTCGCTTCTGGCCGTGATTTGGGGATGTAATGTTGCGCCCTGGCCGAAGTACGTCTCTTGCGGGTAGAAGCTGCGTTATGGAGTCTTTTCTGGAGCCTTTTCTTTTGCTGGGGACTTTTATTTTTCTGGGGCTATGATCTGCTCTTGACACCACTGCTCTTTTTCTTGTGGGTACGTTTGGGTCGGGGAGTGACTTTTTCTTGGGGATGACTTTGGGAGCATTGGGATCCCAGTTTAAGAGGGAGCGAATGATGGCAAATCCTAGAGAATTGCTACCTCCATGTTTCAAAATGATTTGCTTTTGGTTTCAGTGTCGATACAGGTAGGTAGTGACAGCGTGGAGACCATCGAGCATGTTCCAGGTAAGCGGAATGTTTCCGTTCCCACTCGTAAAGTGACACACCGCAACTGAAACACTTGAATTTATCACCTTCGCCCAAGTATATAAATCCAGCTCTGGCTAAGTCTTCAGGGGTAGGTCCTACCAAATATTTAGGTCATGAAACCCGCAGTAGTTTGCTCAGGCATCGATGACATCCGAAGGATGGTAGTCGTATGGCTTCATGTCGAGGCTGACATTGACCATGAAAACCAGTAAAGAGTCCACGAAAACGAATGGCATCGCTTTCGCATCCGTCAGGTTTGACAGGCACAGCTTCACTTTCCATGGTAGGTATTGTAGTAGTAGTAGTAGTCATACCAAATTTCCCATGATGTGGTACTGAATTGCAGAGGCCAAAGTGTACGGCATACCTGCAATCGCAAGGCATAGCATCGCACTCCACTTGAGAATCAATGAACTTGAATGGTGTCTGTTTGTTAGGATTTATCTTTCTCGCTTGGCAATTGTAGTCACAATGAACTATCGGTCTTGGACCTTTTCCATTTTTGTATGCTGACCATTATCGACGTGTCCGTTGGGAAGCAGCACTCGCTTCTGGTACATGATTTGTTACACTTTTTCCAAAGGCCGACTGACGATTTGGTGTGTGGCTAAATATACAATCTTGTGAGGTTGGTAGGTGGTCACTTTAAAATATTGATCCTTTCCAGACTGTAAGACTTCTTTCAATACCCCAAAGTTGACTGGTGTGATAATTGATAGTCAATCCTTTCAATTTACACTCCATGTGCACTTCTCCTTTTCTGTCCCGGTATTGGTAGCCTTAATTTGTGTGACCGCCACTAGCAAAACTTAGAATCTTGTCGTTGGGATGCTCGTCCGTCCAGGCTCCTAAACGGTCTCCTTCGATGTCACGGTGCATGTGACACAGGCGATCGATGTTGATGCAACTGTCCGTGTCAATCTACAGCACACGATCTCCTAACAGCTCTAAAGCTTCGTACAATTTTAAGCGAGCATGGGCTGTCACGTAGGCCGCAATGATGAAATTTCCAAATTCGTCGGTTTGTACAAAATCCAGTTCTTTTTCGAAATGGACCAGGATCAAGTTCTCACCAAGTACGTCCACGTGTTTCGTGTATTTGGTTTTGTCGTGAATCATCTGGAAGTAACGGGAAGGTTCTGTCAAATACTCCGTCTTGAGTAAACATGGTTGTTTTGCCATTTTACCCCTCAAGCACTTTAACATCACTTTGGCAAACGATCACCTTCATTCGTTTTTCTCGATGTGGTCTAAAGTGATGCCTTCCTGCTCCAAGTATTTCTCTTTGAATTCTTTTGGTCTTCGGGAGTGTGGTGCCAGGAAGGCTTCTCGGACATGAATCGTTTATGGTACACTAAGGATATGGTACAGGGTTTCTTCAAAGGATCGATCCCTCCGTGCTCCATGAACAATTATCGATATTTTCCACAGATTCGCCGTAAAATATCCACGTCGGAACGACAATACTTTAACATTTCTTCCTGAAAGTCGAAGGGGTCCGAGGCGTGAGTGTGGTACCAAGCGTAGAAAGCTTCTGGTTGTTCGGTTCGCATGTTGTAGGGGTAGTAGTAATGAGCATCAGGCAAATGGGGTAGAACGGCGTGTTGATTGGCTTTGGTATTGAAAAAGTGCGGAAAAATAGCCTTTGACCATATCTGTCATTCCAAACGTTTTAGGCATTCGGCTCAATGGCATGGCCAAGTAACTCACCGAATCGTTAAACTGCACTTGTCCCACTTGAATGGAAATGATTTTGGCTCCGTTCAAAGTGACTTTCGGACGTTCGGTGCTTTGTTCCGTATAGTATTTTAGAAGCAAAAAGTTGTCCATCGTATCCCGAAAAATTGTGAACATAGCAAAGGCAATCTCCGTAACGTTCAATGTCCTCTTGGCTGCATGTCTCGTCGATGGGGTCTAAGATCCATTGAGCAAAATCGGTCAGCGTGTCTGGCCCTAGAAAGATTTTTTTTTTCACGTCCTCCAGGAATATTGCTACAAGGTTCTTGGATGCACTTCTCGCATGCTCTATGAGGCACGCAGAAATTAGGAATGTGAAAGCCAGTCTCTTGCATGCATTCGAAATCGAAAAAGATGAAATTGTATTACTTCTGGTCATCTTCTTGTTCCTCCTGTTGGGGTTGGTATTTTTGAATGTAGCATTCGTGTTCCAAGTCCACGATTTGGTGACAAATGTGACATCGTTTCTTTCCTCGACATAGGTGTGCATTGGCACTATTGGTACGAATGACTTGTAAACAAGCAGAACCACATTTCAGGAGTTGACAAGCACTTTCCTGTTGTGAACCTTGCGTCTTCAGATGTTGTTAGTAACAGGTGGGGCTGCGAAAAGTGCGTTGAGAAGCTGAGCAATGCACTCATTTTTGTCCTTCGTCAAGACAAGGTTTAGAGGCCAAACATCGTGGACATTTCGACAATGCCTGTGTTACTCTCGACTGTTATACCGGTAGTAACATTTCTCACAACAATAACTGTATCCCAGGAATCCTGTGATACTGGTAATGGCATCGGAATGTTCATCATAAAGATAGACGTGAATGTATTTTCCGTCTTTGAAATTTTTTCCTCGAAACGACAGAGAGCCAACACAGATCGAACTTCTGATCAGAGCTTTGCGAGATGTCATATGAAGGTTTTCATCAGACAAGCCGACGGACTACCCCCCTCCTTTGGAGATAAAAGTCAAGATACTTGCTATATCTCTTAGAAAAAAGTGCATTGGTCTTCAGAATGTCCACAACTTCAAAGCAAGACAAGAGTCAAAAGAGACAAAAGTCAAGGTACCTGTTATCATTGTCAAGAGAAAAGACATTGGTCTTCAAACTACCCTAAGAAACAACAGAAGCAGAACGATGAGAGGGATTCTGATCAGGAAGAAGAGGTACCCTCCGAAAAGGATGAACTGAGACTCGTGCAGTAAGAGAAGAGAAGAAGACGAAACAAAATGGAGGAAGAAGAGATAAAACCTCGGACAGTAAAGAAATTCAAAAAGCGGAGAGAGTGAAGAGACAAAGAACTCTACGAACTTTTTAAAGTGATGTGTTGTGAAATTGGATTGTAAATTTGTACCAGAGAATATTCCAGAAAAAAAAAACGTACGTGTCACTTAGTTTTGATTTTATCATAAGGACCTACACTCACGCACTTCCACATGTAAATCATGGGGAAAAAAGGGATCTGAGTTTTTATTTTATTTTGGCAAACATTGAGTAGTCTGTTTTTGAGAGAGGTGGGTGGTCCTTAAAAGGACCGTTGGGTATTTGTTTTGTTTGCTTTGTTTTTTTTTTTTTTGTTTTTTTTTTTGTTTTTTTTTCTTCTTTTGTTTGTTTTAAAAAAACAACAACTCAGTAACGGGAAGTAATGAGCTTTAACTGCCTTATCTCTTTGCCACGACCAAGACCTACTTCTGGACATGCTACTGTCGACGATTTGGTAGAAATCACTAGTGTTGGTATCTCAGGCGTAGTGGACGTATAATCCATGCAACCTATGGACACATAACTATTGACCACAACATGGAAACTGTAGACAGTGTGACGTAAGGGCCAAGTGACTCCGATCATCTTGCGGAATAAAAATGAAGAGAAACATTACTAAGCCGTACATGAAATGTTCAGACTAAGAGGGTTGGTGCACTCAGACGTAATTGTGGTTCGTTTTTTCATCTCAAAAATATCTTTAACCGTTTCCAGAATAAAAGGCCGATCACATTATGATTATCCCTTCTCTCATTATAGCATCAGTCTTTAATTGTTACTTCATATAACAATGTGACAAGGTGATGATTCCATACTGTTCATATATGTGTTCATACGGAAGCACAGTACTGAGATTGTTAATATGTTCATGTATCAAAACATGTATTGTTATATTGTCAGTGTGCATAAATTGATAATATCAAGAACTATATATATATATATATATATATATATATATATATATATATATATATATATATATATATATATATATGTATGTAAATGACATGAACCTATTCTACTAAAACTTAAACTATCATATAATTCATAAAATCTGAAACTGATTTTCTTTGTTCGTATTATGACAGATTTTGATTTAATTGTTTCACAATAGTTAATATGTATGAAGACTTTTTGTTAACTTTCAACTAAGAATTTAACGAACACTTTTACACTGATCGTCTGTACTATTCTTTAAACGAAAGAAAACAATAATCGTCAAAAATCATGAAGACTATCGACTTGGGTGTATCATGGTCGAAGAAGATCTCGTTATACATATATAATCAAAGCAAAGGATACACATAACTGTTGCCAAAACAGAGACTGCGGACAATGGAGACACGTTTACACAGACACAAAAAATATCAATACGAACTGAGGACGCACAAAATTATTGAGAAATCATGAAGAATGAGGACATTCGTAAATCACTGACAAAGAGAACATATTTACTTATCTAGTCTAGATGATAAGTACAAACAAGGGACTCACACTACTAACAAAATGACGGAGAATGTGAACATTAGTACATCATGAAAATGGAGGACATATTTACACATCTTGTCTGAACAGTCAATACAAATCAAGAACTCACACTACTGACAAATTCACGGAGACTGAACATTGGTACCTCTTGGATAACAAAGACCTATTTACACATTCAATATGAACTATCCATACAAAGTAGGGAAGAACACTATTGGCAATATCACGGAGACAGTAGACATTGGTACCTCATGAACAACGTTGACGCATCAACACTTGTAGCCTGAATTATCAGTACAAACTAAGGACCCACAAAATTACAGAGATCGTGGACACTGGTTCGTCATGGATAAGGAAGACGCATTTACTCATCCAGTCTGAACTATCAATACAAACTAAGGACGCACACTATTGACAAAATCACATTAGTTTGTACACTGAGACCAACGAGGATCTGTTTTCACATCTATCCAGTCTCAACAATCAATACGACCGTTCCGGTGGCCTAATGGTTAGAGCGTCCGCCACGGATGCGGAAGGTCACGGGTTCGAACCCCGGCCGAGTAATACCAAAGACTTATAAAAATGGTACTAACAGCTGCCTCGCTTAGCACTCAGCATTAAAAGGTTAGTGTTAGGACTGGTCGGCCTGGTGTCAGGATAATGTGACTGGGTGGGTCATCATGTCTGCGGCATGATGCCCCAGTGCTAGACATCACTATAAACTGCCACACTGCTGACATCGTAGTGATATGACTGATTTTTTTAAAAATCTACGTTAAAAAATCATATCTATCTATCTATCTATCTATCTCTCTAACTATCTATCTATCAAGACAAAATCCATTTATCTAGAATCTATCTATCTATCTGTTTATTTATCTACCTAGAATCTATCTATCTGTTTATTTAGCAATGAAAATGATGCCTATTATAGGTCTCACATAAAATGGCAAACCATCTTGTAGTTGTCTTATTGCTACTCCACGCGAATGACGTGATATCACATGCATCGAAATGATCAATTCCTTTATGCAACCGTAATAAATTAATAACGCACGCAATATACATACATACATACATACATACATACATACATACATGCATACATACATACATACATACATACATACATACATATATACAGTCTATTTACAAAAATGGTACTAACAGCTGTCTCGCTAGGCGCTCAGCATTAAGAGGTTATTACTAGGACTGGTCGTCCTGGTGTCATGATAATATGACTGGGTGGGACATGATGCTACATGTCTGCGGCATGATGCCCCAGAGCTAGACATCATTATTAACCGCCTCACTGCAGACATCGAAGCAACATGACTGAAAAATCGTTAAAGCTACGTTAAAAATGCAAATCACACACACACACACACACACACACACACACACACACACACTTAACAATCAATACAAATTAACGACGCATCCTACTGACAAAATCAAGGACAGTGTGGACATTGACAGTTCATTTAAAACGAAGACGTATTACACATGTAGTCTGAACCTACAATAGAAAGTAGGGACGCACACTATTGACCAAATCACGGAGACCGTCGACATTGGTACATCATGAACAACGATGACTCATTACACATGTAACCTGTACTATCAATACAAACTAAGAGATGCACACTATTGACAAAATCACGGAGACAGTGGAGATTGATAGCAAAAACAACGATGACTCACTTACACATCTAGTCTGAACTATCAGTACAAACTAAGGAAGCATACTATTGACAATATCACAGAGACCGTGGACATTGGTACGTCATGGAAAACGAAGACTCACACATCTAGTCTGAACTATCAATACAAACTAAGGTCGCACACTATTGACAATATCACAGAGACCGTACACATTGGTAGCTCATCAACAATGAAGATGCATTTACACATCTAGTCTGAACTATCAATAGAGATTAAAGACGCACACATCTATTCTGTAATATCAACACAAACTAAGGATGAAAGCTATTCACACTCTCACAGAAACCGTGGACATTGGTACATTATGGTCAACGAAGACGCATTTACACATCTAGTCTGAACTATCAATACAAACTAAGGATGCACACATTTATTCTGTATTATCAATATACACTAAATGCATACTATTTACAAAATCACGGAGACTGTGAACATTGGTACATTATGACCAACGTGGACATGTTTACACATCTGGTGTAGTCTTAACAATCAATACAAATTAAGGCCTCACACTATTGACAAAATCACGGAGAATGTGGACATTGATACGTCATGGACAGCGAAGACGTGTTTACACATCTAGTCTGAACTTTCGGTACAAACCAAGGGTGCACACTATTGACAATATCACGGAGAGAGTGGACATTGGTAGATTATGTTCAACCTGGACATATTTTAAAAAAAAAGATTCAGATTTAGGAAATGCTACCTTATAAGGAGATAAATTATACTGATAAATAATATTTATTTTCGATTTTCGGAAACTTTTTGTGTTTAAATTTCATGATTTAGTCTTTTATAATCAAGATCAATTTAATTTCTAAATATCTGCATGAGTTTAAATTTTACTGATCTCTGATCCCATTGCTATAAAGGCGCAATATATAACACCATGAAATTTACCTTTAAATGGAATATTGTGCAATGAGGAAATTGTAAATTATACAATGGAAATATAGTATTGTTTAAATTATATTTAAAAGAAATAAAAATACAGATATTGCCGAAATTATTTATTTCAATTGACTGAAAAAATGAAAAAAAATGTTGAAGTCAGTTTTCGTTTTTTTTTTTTTTTTTTTGGCTTAGCTTAAAATTACGTGTGACAGTAGAAACAATCAATCGAATAAACATTAGTCTGTTTAAGCGATCGTATAAGAACAAAATTTCCAATGACCGGATAATATTCTCTATTTTGTATTTTTTTTAAAAAAAACCCCACTCGTTTTACCAGTTATAATTAAAGATGCTATTTTTAAAAACCCATGTTATGATGGGTTTTAATTTTTTAATATGTTTTTATCAGTTAAACTGATATTTTTCCTTTCGTTTTCCTCTTACATGTGTGTGTGTTTTCAGGAAGATGTTCTGTTCCTCGCCCAATACCACTATTTGATGCTTTGATTATATTTTATTCCAATTTTTTTCCCTTTTATCTCTTTTATCACAAATACACACTTGGCACTTAGTATTACACTTGCCTACCTGTCCATCAGCCATCAATCCATACAACTCGCAATTCAGATCAAAATTATTTTCCCTACATAGTACCCTCATTTATTTGTCAGTACCGAACCTTCTACTGTATACAAATGCAAACAGATCATATGTTCATCCAAAACATCTTCAAATATAAACTCACGATGAAGAATTTGTCATAGGTTAAGACACATTTTTGAAATACTGACCTATATACAAATCAAGGAGGCATGGGTCACAGATTTCATTCATTGGTCATGCAAAGGTGACAAATTACGCATTGTACATTGTTGCAATATGAAACTGTGTTATACAACCCTGTAACTTGTTTTCATGTTGGAGGATAGGTAGGCTGTTATAGTGTAACGTGCTGTTGTAAAAATCCTAAAAGACTGATTATAAAAGATTCGCATAAAGAAGGTAGGAATTATTGCATCTTATACGTGATAACGGTAAGCATAGGTATGGTTTTTTATGCGAGATGATGATGAAATTCAGGACCCAGTCAAAGTATAAGATTATGTAATATACTAGGTACGTGGATGAATTATACGCCAAGAAGTTAAACAGCAAAGATCTTAATTCATTTTGGAAAGATTTTTTTCAATCGACCAGAAAACGCTCTCCCCCAGCCAATGATGTGGGTAACGTGACAGGTCAGCAAGATATTACTGTAATGTGGCAAAGGCATAGTTTTGAGATACTTAATTCAAGTAAAGGTAAAAAATGAAAGAAAAAAGAAACCCACCCCACACCCCCAAAACAAACATGAACGTTAAGTATTGGTTGACTTGAAAACGACATAAATTGCACATAGAGATAATGACGTTTTACATTTCACGAGATTAATGATAATACTGAGAAATTTAAAAACCAGTCTTTCGACGAATTTTGATTCTGATTCTCTTCAACTAGACCACCTTAAATATGCTACTGAAATCTTGTGTGTACTAATCTTGTTTTGTTTCAATAAATCCAATAAATATGAAACTATCGTGTAATAGACTTTCATTTGTCTTTACATTTCTTCGTGAACAAGAATGGTGTTTAAAGACATTTTACAACGTTGATATAAGCAAGGGGTGTTTTTTCTTTTGTGTTAAATTTAATTCGGTCGTATTATGTTTTGCTATTAAGCAAAAGGCAACAAAAACTGACACTTATAGCATTCTTCGATTTAGAACCAATGCAGAATAAACTTATGAGGTAATTGGGGCACCACAGTTGACTTTACAACCAATTCTCTCCGTCTTTCCCTGTTCTCTACTGCCATTTGGGAATCTCCAAATCCCATGCCTGTCCACTCCTTAATATTGTCTTCCCACCTCTTTTTCTGTCTGCCTCTTCTTCTGCACCCTAGTACTGTAATAATCCGTTAATATCTTTGATTTCTGTCAATGGAATCCGGAGTGACTGCGTACTTGGATAAAAATAGGTGCGTGCGGGCAAGGCGGTGGGTGCCGTAATTCGCGGACCCAGGTTCGAATCTAGGTATAGTACAAATGAAAAATCTTCTAACCTGTATTATAATATTCTTTCTCCATGTCTAAAATTCACTTCATAGTGTCACGCATCTTCTTGTACTATCCAGTGATAACATTTTCCACTCTTGTAGGGATTCGGAGTGACAGTGTACTTAGATGATAATTAATTACTGGGTGGATATGTGGATGTGTTTTCCATGCAGAAATATTTATATCAGCAACTTTGTGGCATCCTTGTTTTAGG